>PVIW01008204.1:0-63617 GCA_004026585.1 Noctilio leporinus
GCCATTCCCTTCTGGCTTGAATTGTTTCTGTTGAATAATCATTTGATAGCCTTATTGGAGCCCCTTTGTATGTTATTTGTCTTTTCTCTCTTGATGCTTTTAGGATTCTCTCTTTGTCTTTGAAATTAGCCATTTTAATAATAATGTGTCTTGGTGTTGGTCTGTTTGGGTTGATCCTCATTGGGACCCTCTGTGCTTCATGAACTGGATTCATGTTTTCACTCATCATGTTAGGGAAATTTTCTATCATGACTTTTTTGAACAGGTTTTCTATTCCTTCTTTCTCTTCTCCTTCTGGTATCCCTATGATATGGATGTTGTTACATTTCATGTTGTCCTGCAGCTCTCTTAACCCCTCTTCAGTCTTGTTCAGCCTTTTTTATTCTCTTGTACTGTTCTGGAGTATTTGTGTACATTATCCTCCATCTCGCTGATCCAGTCCTCTGCTTCCTCTAGCCTACTATTGATTCCTTCTACTGTATTCTTCAATTGAGAAATTGTATTCTTTATTTCCTCCTGGCACTTAGTGATAGTTCCCATGTCCTTTTTCATGCTGTTGTAGTTCTCAGTAAGTTCCTTGTAACTTCCCTGGAGTTCTTTGTAGTTCTCCTGGAGTTGTTTACAGTTTTCTTTGATGTGGCTGAGCTCACTGAGCTTCTCTATCATCATTCTTTTGAATATCTTATCTGATATTCCAGGTGCCTCTGTTTCATTTTGTGTTCTTTCTGGGGATTCTTCCTTTCCTTTTGGTGATGGACTGATTCTTTTTTCCCTATTTTGGGTGTCTGTTCTTCCTTTTTATTTATTTATTTATTTATTTATTTATTTTTGTTCTTTCCTTGGGTTAACCTGCTTTGCTTCCTTGCCTTAGTTGAGCACCCTTCTGTGATAGGAGATTTGAGGAGTTCAATGTTGCCGTCTCCCAGATTTTCTCCACTTGCTGTTCTTGGTGTGTCTTTTATTTGGGCTGTCTGATTGTATTCTGGGACTGTGGGCTTTTAGCAGAAACAAAAACAAAAACAAACAAACAAACAAAAATAAACCCAAAAACAAAAAAACAAACCAAAAAAATGCAAAAGGAAAAAAGAAATAAAAATGATAATAATAATGAGAAGAAAGGGTTTAGTTGGCTGATCATTCTTAATAATCCCTGACTGGTCCAGATGGAGCCTGGACCTGAGGGCTTTTAGCAGAGCAAAAAAAAGGAAAGAAATAAAGGGAGAAAGTCACAAGATAAAGAGAAATCAATATTAATAAAGAAAAGGCTTAGGTGTCTGTTCACCCTTTATGGTCTCTGTTTGGTCCAGGTGGAGCCAGGACCAGTGGGTTTTATCAGGGAGAAAAGAAAGAAAGAAAGAAAGAAAGAAAGAAAGAAAGAAAGAAAGAAAGAAAGAAAGAAAGAAAGAAAGAAAGAAAGAAAGAAAGGAAGAAAGGAAGAAAGGAAGGAAGGAAGGAAGGAAGGAAGGAAGGAAGGAAAAGAAAGAAAGAGAAAGAAAAAAATGTGGGAGAAAGTCACAAGACAAAGAGAAATGGATATTAATAAAGAAAGATTTTAGGTGTCTATTCCCCCTTTATGATTTCTGATTGGTCCAGGTGGAGCCTGAACCTGTGGGCTTTACCAGGAAGAAAAGGAAAAGATAAAATTAAAAAAAAAAAAAAGGGGGGGCGGGGAGGAAGAAAAGAATAAAGGGTTTAGGTGGCTGGGGAAAGGAGGAATATTTAGATTGAGGACTGGGAATGTGTTATAGCCACAGAGTGAGTAGACTTTAATTCAAGAGTAGGGGGAGGGTCTTGGGTATTTAGGTGGATTGAGGTATGGAGGGGATTAAGAATATGTGAGAAGTGACTTTTGCAAAGGATATGTTGGGGATTAATAGTTCATATTGCTCTCGGTATAACTCAGGTGCTTGAGATTAGCAGCAATCCCTTTCCTGATGCTGCCTCTTTTTCTTGGTCAGGACTTTACAGTCTATAGTCTAGCCAGTCTTGGCATGTGGCAGGGCCTCTGATTGTCACATTCAGGGCTGATTCTGAGTGTCCGCCCCCAGGTAGGCTGGGCCTTCAGCAGCCTGGCTGGGTATTAGGGCTACTGGTATTCTGGAGCCTGCAGGGAGCCCCCTCCCACTCCTGGAGGAGGTTCCTGCCCAGGAAGAGCACCCAGCACCCCTGCAGGGCAGCCTGCAACTTCGCAGGTCCCTGTGAAGACTGGCCCCACCCCTGCAGTTCCGGGAGGAGGCCGGGCCTGTCAGTCAACACTGTCCGGGGTCCGCCTACACTGTCCCGCCCTTCCGGGGCGGGCACCACTCCTCCAAACCAACCAGCTCTCCAGGAGTCCTTTACATGGCCTCTGGTATGAGCCCCTCCCAGGCGTGGGCGGTGCAGCCTTTGTCTCTGGCAATGGTGGGTCAGTTGCACCCACTACTAATTCCTGGCTCGCCGGCCTGCTGTTTGGAGTTTCCAGTGGAGCCTGGGGGCCTGTGTGGTTGCGCAGGGTTGGGCCTCCCCCCTCGCATGGGCTTCTAACTGCTGTTTCCTCGGTGGCCTAGCAGCACTGTTTTCGACCCTCTTGCTGCCCCAGCCGGTGCACTTCCCCGCTCCCCCACTCTGGCTTCCTGCAGGACTCTTCTCCTCTGCCTCTAGCCCAGTGAGGAACCTCCTCTCCCTGTTGCTGGAGTGAGTCACACAGTCCCTCCCCTGCAAGAGTTCAATTCCGCATTCCCTATGGTGTTTGCCCTCGCTGCCGGCACTTCACTGTTGTTACTTCCAGTCGCCAGGGAGCCCGGAGCTGTCTCAGTCATACGCGCCCCTCTGGGCAGAACCATCACTGCCCAGAGCCGACCTCAGCCCACCGGCCGGTTGGTCAGGAATGCCTCACCTACTGTTCTGCTGGCCTCCTCTGCCTCTGCCTCTGCTGTGCTCCCCTGTGTCCAGATGCTGCCCGCTCCAATTCCTAGGGTCCTGAAGACATCTCACGCTCCCTATCTTGTCCTCTAGCTGCTTTGGTACTTGAGAACACCATCAACACTGCTCTCTACTCTGTCGCTGTCTTCTCTCTCCCCACCCTATGTCTTTTGATTGGTGCATTTAATCATTTACACTTAAGGTTATTATTGATAGGCAGTTATTCATTTTCATTTCTTTCCTTTGTACTTGTGTCTCTCTCTACCTCTCCCCATTTCTTCATCTCCTTAAGACAAGCCCTTTAGCATCTGTAGCAATGCTGACTTGGTAGAGATGTAGTCTTTTAGCCTTCTTTGTCTGAGAAATTTTTATTTCAACTTCCATTTTGAATGATAGCCTTGCTGGGTAGAGTAGTTTTGATTGCAGGCCTTTGTTGTTTATTGCTTTGACTACTTCTTGCTATTGCCTTCTGGCAGATAGTGTTTCTGTTGGGAAATCAGCTGATAATCTTATTGGAGTCCCCTTATATGTTATTAGCTGTTTCTCTCTTGATGCTTTTAGGACTCTGTGTTTGAAATTTGCCATTTTAACTATGATGTGTCTTGGAGTGGGCTTGTTTGAGTTAATCTGCATTGCACTTCCTACACTTGTGTAACTTTCTATCCTCAAGTTAGGGAAGTTTTCTGTCATTACTTTTTCAAACAGGTTTTCTATTCCTTGCTTCTCCTCTTCTTCTGGTATCCCTATGATACAGATATTATTACGTTTCATGTTATTCTACACCTCTCTTGAAACCTCTCCATTCTTTTTCAGTTTGTTCATTTTGTTGCACTGTTAGGGAGTTTTTTTCTACATTGTCCTCCAGCTTGCTGATCCAATCCTCTGCTTAATATAGTCTGCTTTTGATCCTTTTGTGTTCTTCAATTTAGAAATTGTGTTATTTATTTCCTCCTGGCTCTTTCTAATAATTTCTATGTCTTTTTTAATGCTAATGTAGCTCTCATTAAGTTTCTTGTAGCTTTCCTAGAGTTTTTTGTAGTTCCCCTGAAATTGTCTGCAGTATTGTTTGAGCTAGCTGAGGTCATTGATTTTCTCTGTCATCATTATTTTGAATTCCTTGTCTGATAGTTTGCTCAGTTCTCTTTCATTTAGCACTCTTTCTGGGGATTCCTCCTTTCCTTTTGATGGGGTGTTGTTTCTTTGTCTCCCCCATTTTAGGTGACTCTTCTTGTTTGTTTCTGCTTCCGAGATTTGTCTGTTTTGACTTCCTGTCTTCATGATGTGACCTTCTGTGATGTAGAAGTGCTCTTTCTTTACTTCCTGGATCCACCCCTGGTAACATCATCTCATGTTTCAGTCTGGGCCTAGTCAGCTTATTGGAGACTGCCAGAGATCCACTGTCTTTTTCTATCTCCTTCAGTTGTTAATCCAATCAATCTTGATCAACCATCAGGCTTAGATGCCATTGAGCCAGGCAGATTAATTACTGTAGCTTCCCCTTAGGTTCCACCAATTGGAGCCTGCTGTATGGGGGATGGGTCAGCACTGGGACCCCATGGGCTGCTTCCTTACCTCTCTCCCCAAAGCCACTGCCCCACACTGTGTCCCCAAGTATCACTAGTCAACTCTGCCCTCCCTCCCTTGGCACCCAGAGTAAGTGGGTGCCAATATATTTGTGCATGGTCCCTTTAAGAACTGTGTCTCTAGCTTTTTCTTTCAAGCTGGCTAAACCTGGTGGCTTTTTACTTTTCACAGCTGGATACTTTTACTTTCATCTTAGTTGCTATAGGCTGGAAAGCCCAGCTGGGGGTTTAGAGCATACCCTTCTCAAGTGGAAACCCCAGATGTTAAAATGCTTCTCCTTTACTTCAGCTGTCATCCATGGGATCCCAGACACCCCTCTCACATCTCCACTCTTCCTACCAGTCATGTTGTGATAAAGTGGCCTTTTCTGTTCTGTCCATGTTTATAAGGCTTCTCTCCAGCTAGTGTCCTGTTAATTATTCCAGATGATTTCTACCCAATTAAGTTGTAATTCCAGTTTGGTATTAGGAGGAGATTGGTGTAGCTCCACTTACTTCTCCACCATCTTGGTTGTCCTCATATGAATTTTTTTTTTTTCTCATATGAATTTTTAGTCTGACTTCTTTCAGTTAGCATAACAGTTTGGAGTGTTTTTAATGTTAAGTTTTGATTTTGATCATTATTCTTACCCACATAGATTAATCTGGTCACAATGTTTGTCAATAAATAATGTAGCTGAGTTACTTTCCTGGTATAGTGGAACTTTGACCAATGCTGGAGTTAGAGGGGCCAAAACTTGGTGCTGGTTAAAAATTCATGTATAGCCCTGGCTGATAGCACAGTGGATAAGGCACTGGCCTGCAAACCCAAGGGTAGCGGGTTTGATTCCCCAGCCAGGGCACATAACAAGGTTGCAAAACAGGTCTCTAGTCAGGTCTGTGGCTGGAGGTGGGTGAAAGGCAACCATGCAATGATGTCTCTCTCCCTCTCTGCCTCTCTCTCTTCCCCTCTTTCTGAAAATTATTAAATGGAATCTTTTTTAAAAAATTCATGTATAACCTTTGACTCTTCCCACCCAAAATCAATTGCTAATAGCCTGCTGTTGACCAGAAGCCTTACTACTAACATAAAGTCTATTAATACATAATTTGTATGTTTTATATATATATTATATACTGTGTTCTTACAATAACATAATCTAGAGAAAGATGACATTAAGAAAATCATAAAATAGAGAAATACATTAACAGTATTGAAAAAACTCACATATGGGTGAACCCCACACAGTTCACACCCAAAATGTTGAAGAGTCAATTATATTTATTTGGTGGTTGGGATAAGCTTCTTTTTAGCCCTCTAGCAGTAGAACAAACAGTTGTGTTAAGATATTATCCCAGTTTTCAGTGCCTGCTGGCTTTCATTTAGTGTAATTCTGCCAGAATCAGACTGATTAATTTCTCACCTCCATTGGCTAATTGAAAAACCTAAATAATTTTCAGAAAAAGTAATTTATTTGACTAGTTTAAATAACTTTAAATAGATTTGAAAATTGGCTCATTCTGTGATGTTAAGGACCAAAAATAAGTGTTTCCAAAATAACAATTATGTATTGGAGAAAATTTATGTAATTGGAAGGCAGAATAGCTTAAGAACTGAAGTTCAGAAATTTGGTAGCCTGGGTCAAATGTTGCTCATTCACTTACAGGAAGTCCACAGACTAGTTCCTTAACTGCTCTGTACCTTAGTGGAGGAAAATAATAACAATATCAGTGTCACTGAGGGGTCAAATGAGTTATTACTTGTAGTACATAGCTGACTTGGGAGGTAAAATAAGCTGATAAATGTTAACTTAGAAAAATGTTGATAATTGTTCAGTTCAGGCATACATTTTTAATCAAACTATGAGACAAATTATTATTCAAGTTCCATATTTTCTCTCAATTCCAAGCTCATGAGTTTTTCATATTACTTTTACTTTCAGTATTCAATATAAGAAAGAAGAAGGCAGCAATTTGGTGCCTCAGGTTTCTTTTTTCTAAATACAAAGTTAGATCCTGATCTTTCTTCCTCTATTCCCAGAAATATCCTTGCCCAATATATCTGGTATTTTTATAGCAATGCATAGTAAACACACTGTACCACCATGCTCAATGTAGGTGAATCAGACAAATGTGTTTTCAGCCAGGGTCCTTCTCTTCCTTGTCCAACTCTACCCACCTTCCTAAAGTAGACAGGAAACAGTTAAACTACCCTCTGAAAGGGTGACAATTTTAGGCTCCCTGGGTGCAGCCAAGAAGAGCTTCTTTTCAAAATATCCTTTCCTAATATTTCTTTCAACTCTATCATTCTCTGAATCAAAGTTATTTTTTTCATACTTCATTTTTTTTTATCCATAGTCTTTGACTTCTATCATTGCTGGAAAGAATATACTGTAGACATTGAGTTATTCCCAAATTTTGACACTGTCACATTTGGGCAAGGACCTTGGCATACATTCTTTTAAAGGAAAATCATTTTTCAGAAGAAAAGTTTACAATACTTGGAAACTTAAAGCCTTCAAAAGAATATCTATATCTGGGAAACACAGCAGGGAAGACATTCAGAAGATCCACATTGTAAAGAACAGGAAATGAAAAGGTCATGAAAGCCTTTGGGATTTTGTACATTAGGAAGGAGCCAGTCCTCCAGCTTACTAGATAAAACACTTCCATTGCCATAAGAAAAATGACTGGGAAGGGATATTTCTGCCTATTTGAGGTTTTTAGAGCTAAAAAGTAAAGATATTCAAAATCTTGTGTGTAAGAGACAAGTTCTCAATAATTATATCCTGGCCAATGATCACATCCAATGTATAGCCTAGTGGGCTGACTGTCTTAACTCTCATTTTATAGTCTCTGACCTTGCATGTGCCTTAATTACTATCTGTGTTAAAAAATATATTCAGAAAATTAATACAGATGGTTAAATAAAACAGCCCTCAACCCACAGAATTCAACCATTTGAGCTAAATTTACGTGCAAAAGATTGCTATATAGAGAATCCTACCATCAGACTCAGCTTTGTTATTCAGCTGGCATTTACTTTTTCCATATTATATAACTCCTCAGAGTTCTGCTTTCCTCAATGAGTATTATTTAACTGTATTAATAAATGAAGTATGATTATTAGTGATACCTAACCTATTAAGATTTTGGTAAGGACCACTGGGAAAAGATGAGTAAAATAAGTTTATAAACTGAAGAGTATTATTAAAAATGTAAGATTTTTACAAAGGGAAGCAAAACAAGGAAGGATGTAACACAACAATAAAATAAAATTTTAAAAAATTTTAATGTAAGATTTTTATTATTCAAGTTAATAATAATAATAGTAATCCAAAACCAATTAAGTATATATGCCAAGAAATATTGCCTTTTTGTGCAACCAAAACAATATCTATTAATGCAAGCACCTGATTTCCTATACTCATAGAAGAATCACAATTTGTAAAATTATGACACATAAAATCCAAGCACACTTAGAATGTTTTAAAACATGGTAGCTCTTTGCAAGATAATAGTTTTTCAAGGTCAAAAGCAGCAAGCTAGAGGACTGAGCAACGTAGACTACAGGAGAAGTGAGAGGGAAGAGTTGACAAACTAACAGCAAGAAAGAAGACTGGAAAGAAATACAGTTAAAATGTTTGAATTCAAAAAGATTAGGACTGTGTAATTTAGGTGCAGGTCTCCCACACTTAGACAACACTATGAGTATTATTTTCTGATTTTATTAATAACAATGATAAAGATACTAAATTGGTGTGAATATACCAATTTATATTCTTGGTATGAATATACCAAGTTAAAATATAAGGATATAGCCGTGGCTGGTGTTGCTCAGTGGATTGAGTCTCAGCCTGTGAACCAAGAGGTCACTGGTTCATTTCCCAGTGAGGGCACATGCCTAGGCTGTGGGAGAGATTCCTAACTGGGGACATGTGAGAGGCAACCACACATTGATGTTTCTCTCCCTCTCTTTCTCCATCTCTTCCTCTCTCACTAAAAATAAATAAGTAAAATCTTTTTTGAAAAAAAAGACAAAAATATAACTAGTACACATCTTAGTAGTAATTTTCTTTTCTTTTTATAAAGATTTTATTTACTATTTCCAGAGAGAGAGGAAAGGAGAGAGGCAGAGAGGGAGAGAAACAGAAACATACACATCAATGTACGGTTGCCTTTCACCTGCCTCCAGCTACAGACCTGGCTGGAGACCTGGCTTGCAACCTGGTTATGTGACCTGGCTGGGGAATTGAGCAAGGGACTTTTGGGTTTGCAGGCCAGCACCTTATCCACTGCCACCAGCCAGGGCCATAGTAATTTTCATTAAAAATACTTCCCTAAAGTTTTGGTGCTTAAAGACAATTCTCAATCATGTAGTTGAGGAATATTATATAATGTTGTATTTCATTCCACAAGTGTCAGGTTTTCTCTGCTGTAAAAATTTATATAAAGGGAGACTTTCAACCCCAAGCAAGGTCTTGGTCTCCCCTCTAACACTGGTATACTCCAGCTCAACTGTTCTAAGGATGTAGTCTTTAAGCTTTTGCTACACATCTAAATATCCATTTGTGAGTTCTTATGAGTACAAGATTCATAGTTCCATAGAACCTTACTACTTAGATTTATTAATTTATAGCTTCCTAATTGAGATATTCAAGATAACTAAAACTTGGTACCTATAGACTAAAATTGGCAAGGCCCTTGTGTATAATTAGGGTTCTAAATCAGTATTCTTCCAGGTCCTGGTTGGTGGCACTGTGGATAAGGCACCAGCCTTGTGAACTCAAAAGACACTGGTTCAATTCCCAGCCAAGGCACATAACCAAGCTGCAAGCCAGGTCTCCAGCCAGGTCCATAACTGGAGGCAGGAGAAAGGCAACCACACATTGATGTCTCTCTCCCTTTCGCCCATCCTCTCTCTCTAAAAATAATAAATAAAATCTTTTAAATCGGTATTCTTCCAAATATATAACCATCATAGAAGACTGTGACTTTGCAAATGTCCTACTGCGCATATACATGTTGACACTAAATTTTCCAATTTGGGCGATATTTTTCACTTTGTTATTAGTCGGTTTTGAAGTCTTGAAACAACTGTAACAATAACTTTTAATTGTTATTTTTGCTTTTTACATATAAATTATTCTTTATTTAACCTCTTTATCAATTCACTCTGTTGTGGATTAGTCGGTTAATTTTACAATGCAGTTAGACATAGTTGCATCAACAATTATTTTGATATAAAACTCATAACTACTGAGCTTTAAACATGCATGTATTGTATTTCAAATGTGCCTCATTCTCTATTACCAAACATATACATAAAATCCTCCCATATTTGGTTTTGCACAGTGCCTGTGTATTTATGCTGTTTATACTATTATAAGGGGGGACCCCCATAAATGAAATTTATAAAATTGTGTGTTTATTATAGATCTTTAAAATTGAGTCACCTGCAAAGTATTCTGCATTTGATGCAATATTCCTATCAATATATATTTTCCAATACTCAACACAGTTTTTGGGCTTCTGGCCAAGATGGAGGCATAGATAGAAAATAGAGCTGCATGGAAATCAAGCAAAAAAAGATATAAAGAAGAAATACTCATCAGAGAGGTAGGAGGGGCGGAGCCAACAAGAGAAGACACAGTTTGGTGGTTCAGTTTGGCACAGAGGAGGATGTGACAGGATAGCAGGTGTTGGCTGGCTGAAAATGCAGACATTGTTATTTTTTATTTTTCTTGTTTTGTTTTGGTTTTAATTTTATTGCTGTTGTATTACATCTATCCCCTTTTAAGTTCCCTCTATCTGCTTCCCACCCACCCACTCCCCAACAAAGTCAATCCCACTTATTACCCATGTCCATGATTCTCCCATGCTAGTTCCTTAACTAAACTAGACCCTTTCTTTGCCTCTTCCTCCAACCTCCCTTGTCCCCTCAGACCACTAAAGGTCAATTCATTGTATTCATGTACCTGATTCTAATTTGCTTGTTTGTTTTCTTCATTATTGTCCTGTAATGGGTGAGATCATATGGTATTTGTCCTTCACTGACTGGCTTATTTCACTAAGCTAATACTTTCCAGTTTCATCCATGTTGTTGCAAAGGGTAGGAGTTCCTTCTTTCTTTCTGCTGTATAGTATTCCATTGTGTAAATGTACCAAAGTTCTTTGATCCAATCATCCGCTGAAGGGGCACTTAAGCTGTTAGCAGCACTTGGCTATAGTAGTAAATAGTGTTGCTATGAACATAGTGGTACATAAGTTCTTATGAATTGGTGTTTCAGGGTTTTTCAGGTATAGTCCTAGTAGTGGAATTGCTGGATCAAAAGGCAGTTCCATTTTTAGTTTTCTAAGGAAACTCCATACTGTTTTCCATAGTGGCTGCACCAGCCTGCATTCCCACCAACAGTGCACCAGGGTTCCCTTTGCCCCACATCCTCGCCATCACTTGTTTGTTGATTTGTTAATGATTGCCATTCTGAGAGGTGTGAGGTGGTATCTTATTGTGGTTTTAATTTGCATTTCTCTAATGGCTAGTGATGTTGAGCATTCTTTCATATGCCTCTGGGCCCTTTGTGTGTCTTTCTCAGAGAGTTACCTGTTCAGGTCCTTTACCCATTTTTTAATTGGGCTGTCTGTCTCCTTGGTATTGAGTTGCATTAATTCTTTATATATTTTGGAGTTCAGACCCCTGTCTGAGGTACCATTGGCAAATATGTTTTCCCATACAGCTGGAGTTTGCTTTAGCTGGACAGAAACTTTTCAATTTGGTATAGTCCCATTTGTTTTTTTATTTCCTTTACCCTTGGAGAAGTATCAGTAAACATATTTCTGCATAGAATATCTAAAACTTTACTGCCTATATTTTTCTTCAGGACCTTTATGGTGGCACTCCTTATGTTTAAGTCCTTTATCCATCTTGAGTTTATTCAGGTGTATGGTGTAAATTTGTGGTCTAACTTTATGTTTTTGCATGTTGCTGTCTAGTTCTCCCAATACAACTTGTTGAAGAAACTGTTTTTACTCCATTTTATGTTCCTTCCCCTTTGTCAAATATTCATTGATCAGAGAGTTCTGGGTTTATTTTAGGACTCTCTATTCTGTTCCATTGATCTGTATGTCTATTCTTATGCCAATACCAGGGTGTTTTGATGACAGTAGCCTTGTAGTATTGTTTGAAGTCCAGTATTGTGATTCCTCCCACCTTGTTCCTCTATCTCAGGATTGCTGTGGCTATTCATGGGCATTTTTGGTTCCATAGAAATTTTTGGAGTATTTTTTCTATTTCTGTGAAGTCTGTCATTGGTATTTTAATTGAGATTGCATTGAATCTATCAATTGCTTTGGGTAGTACGAACATTTGAATGATGTTAATTCTTTCCATCCATGAACATCGTATATGCTTCCATTAATTTGTGTCTTCCTTAGTTTCTTTCTTCAATGTTCTGTAGTTTTCTGAGCACAAGTCTTTTATCTCCTTGGTTAAGTTTATTCCTGGGTACTTTATTTTTCTTGTTACTATGGTAAATGGGATTTGCTTTCTCGCTTCTAGTTCTGATGTTTCATTACTGGTATACAAAAATGTCATTGATTTCTGGATATTGACTTTATATCCAGCTATTTTGCTAAATTTGCTTATTAGGTCAAGTAAGTTTTTGATGGAGTCTATCGAGTTTTGTACATACACTATCATGTCATCTGCAAATAATGACAATTTTACTTCCTCCTTTCCAATTTGGATACCTTTGATTTCTTTTTCTTCTCTGATAGCTATGACTAGAACTTTCAAAACATTGTTGAACAGAAGTGAAGAGAGTGTACAACCTTGTCTTCTTCCTGATCTTAGGGGGAAAGCTTTAAGTTTTTGCCCATTGAGTATGATGTTGACTTCAGGTTTCTCATATGTGGCCTTTATTATGTTGAGGAATGCTCCTTCTGTTCCCATTTTGCTGAGTGTTTTTTTATCATAAATGGTTGCTGTACTTTATCAAATGGTTTTTCAGCATCTATTGATATGATCATATGATTTTGGTCTTTCATTTTGTTGATGTGGTGTATTACAATTATTGATTTGCAATATTGTACCATCCTTGTATCCCTGGGATGAAACCCACTTGATCATGGTCTATGATCTTTTTAATGTATTGCTGGATCTGGTTAGCCAAACTATTGTTGAGAATCTCCGCATCTATATTCATCAGAGATATTTGCCTGTAGCTTTCTTTCTTAGTTGTGTCTTTGCCTGGTTTTGGGATTACAATAATATTGGTCTCATAGAAAGAGTTTGGGTGTCTTCCCTCTTCTTGGAGTTTTTGGAATAGGTTGACAAGGATAGGAGATAGTTCTTCTCTATATGTTTGGTAGAGTTCACCTTTGTAGGCATCTGGTACAAGGCTCTTGTGCTTTAGGCAATTTTTTATTGCTTCCTCAATTTTACTAGCTGTTTTTGGTCTATTCAGTATTTCTGCTTCTTCTGGATTCAGTTTCAGTTAATTATACATTTCCAGAAATGTGTCCATTTCACCCAGGTTGTCATATTTCTTGTCATATAGCTATTTTTAGTGATTTCCTATAATCCTTTGCATTTCTGAAGTTTCAGTTGTGGTATCTCCTTTGTTGTTTCTGATTCTATTTATTTGAGTCCTGGCTCTCTTTTTCTTGATGAGTCTGGATAAAGGCTTGTCAATTTTGTTTATTTTTTCAAAGAACCAGCTCCTGGACTTATTGATTCTTTAAATTGTAGTTTTAGTCTCTAAGTTATTTAATTCTGCTCTGATCCTGATTATTTCCTCCTTTCTATTTGCTTTGGGCTTTGTTTGTTGTTGCTCCTCTCATTCTTGCAGCTTTATGTTTAGGTTGTTTATGTAAGCTCCTTCTATCCTTTTTAAGTAGGTCTGTATTGCTATGAATTTCCCTCTGAGGACTGTCTTTGGTCTGCCCCATATGTTTTGGGGTGTTGTGTGTTCATTGTCATTTGTTTACAGAAACTTTTTGATTTCTTCTTTGATCTCATCATTTACCCATTCCTTACTTAAAAGCATGTTATTCAGTCTCCATGAGTTAAGAGTGTTTTTGTTTTATTCCATTGAGATTTGTTTGTAGTTTCAAGCCATTGTGATCTGAGAAGGTGCTTGGTATGATTTCAGTTTTCCTGTATTTGGGGAGGCTTGTCTTGTGACCTACCATGTGGTCTATCTTTGGGAATGTTCCATGTGCATTTTAAAAGAATGTGTATTTTGCTTCTTTGGGGGAAAAGACTCTGTGTATATCAGTTAAGTCCATTTCCTCTAGAGTATTGTTCAATGTCACAATATCCTTGGTGTTTTTTTGTTTGGAAGATACGTCCTTTGTTGGTAATGGGGTATTAAAATCCCCTACTATTAGTGTGTTGCTATCTATATCCTTCTTGAAGTCCTCCAAGATTTTCCTTATATATTTCGGAGCTTCTATATTGGGTGCATATATGTTTATCATAGTTATTTCTTCTTGATGGATTGTTCCCTTAAGTATTATGAAATGTCCTTCTTTATCTCTTTTTATGGCCTTCATCGTAAAATCTATTTTGTCTGAAATAAGTATTGCTACTCCATCCTTTTTTCATGTCCATTTGCTTGATAGATATTTTTCCATCCCTTCATTTTCAATCTATGTTGGTCTTTTCTTCTGAGGTGTGTCTCCTGAAGACAGCATATATGTGGGTCATGTTTTCTTTTTCTTTTTTTAATAAAAGGACTTATTTATTATTATTTTTAGTGAAAGGGGAAAGGAGACAGGCAGAGAGGGAGAAAGACATCAATATCTTACCTTTTACCTGCCTCCAGCTAGGGACCTGGCTGGAGACCTGGCTTGCAACCTGGTTATGTGCCCTGGCTGGGAATCAAACCAGTGACTTTTAGGTTTACTGCCAGCATCTTATCCATGGTACCACCAGCCAGGGTGGGTCATGCTTTCTTATCCATTGAGTTACCTTATGTCCTTTTATTGGAGCATTTAATCTGTTTACATTTAAGGTTATTATTGATTGATACTTATTTATTGCAATTTTTATACTTTATACCTGTGTTCCTGTCTGTTTCTCTCTCTTCATTTTTTTTTTTTTTTTTTTAAAGCAGACCTTTTAGCATTTCTTGCAATGCTTGTTTGGTAGAGATGTGTTCTTTTAATCTTCTTTTGTCTGGGAAACTCTTTATTTCTCCTTCCCTTTTCAATGAGAGCCTTGCTGGGTGGAGTATTTTTGCTGAACATTCATTGGTATGTGGGCAGGTGAGTTTGTAAATCATCTATCATAAAATGGATGAACATGTTGAAAGAGTCTTCAAAAAATTTACTGAAGCCAAACACAGCTTCTTATAATAACTCAAGATGGGACACCAATACAAATTGGTCTCTAGAACACTCATCCTGAAGCCTCTGAGGAGAGCCTGTACTACAAGAGGCCCACCCTCCACAAGGTAATTCTAGTTTTGAGGTGTCTTCCCTTGTAAAGTAAGTTTAATGGAATTACTGGGCTATTTTTTAAGTTTATAGAGCATAATGTTACAAAACTATAATATAAACTATTCATTTTCTGCTATAAAGTACATAATAAGAAATTCACGTATGCATCTAGCAAGTTTTCTTGTTTAGTTTTTCCCTCCCTAATTCTTTCTGTCCCAAAGGTATTTCCTACTAAAACAGAATGGGAGGTAATGTAACTAAAGTTAGGGAGTGTGAGGGAAGGAGCTCCCTAAATTTCCTAAACTATATAGCTGTCCAGAATGAATCATTCTGTGCAATTCACAGATATCTAAATTAGTAATGTACATGAAGACCCATCCTAAATATTTTTTGCCCAAAAGGTTCACAAGGAAACTTTCAACAAAATGTGTGGCTCTGTTCCCCTGAAACTGACTCTCTTAACTCATGGCTGGTCATCTGAGCATGTACAGGAGAATTTAATTCTAGGGTAGTTTAGTTAGTTCAAGGTTGTCTTTTGGCCAAAACAGTGTAGGCATTTACATTCCTCAGAACCTACTGTCAATTCTCAGCTCAGGATGCTCAGCTCAGCTTCCTCTCTACCCTCACTACTGAGGTCTTTTCTAATTTCCTGTCTCCTCCTTCCAGATTGTGGGTCAGGCTTCATTTTAGGCATCCTCATTCCTCCTTGCTACACTGCTTTTGGCCTGGTTTCTGTCTCTCAGGCTTGCCTCTTTTTGCTGACATTACGTATAAACAAAACAAAACAAAAAGTTTTTCTGTATAATTTATGTATGGTGCCTTAAAGATTTGCACTGTATAGTCCATTTAGGGGTTGGTCTAATGCACTTTTTATACCTGTGTGGGGAGAGCTTCCCATGCATTTGTAAAATTTGGCCTGGTAAGTGGGAGAGCTTCCCAGTCCTGTGATTGACATTTTGATGATGTGAATAACAAGTGTGTATACACACACACACACACACACACACACACCCTGTTAAGTGGGCTCTTCTTTTCTCTGTCTGAAGCATACAAATTCATCTCCTGGCTACAATGTAGCTACAATCATAGTTTGCCCTCATTCCTGTTGGGTTTGAAGACATGATACAGAAGAAGGTGGTAGAATGAGACCTGTTTTTTAAAATAGGAAGAACAAAAGGTCATCCAGATAGTAAAATAATGATGACCTAACTTTTTGGCTATGTCAAATCCTGGCTCTGAATCAGAGGTCATTAGGTGAGGAAGACAGAAATGAAATGTCTTGTCTCCTTACTTCCATCAATTTTATGAGAAGCAGTGCTGTGCTTTAACAAGGTGATGGGTGAAGAAGAACAAACTCTCATTCTCAAATCCATCTCTATTAGATTTATTATTTGTGAAAAAATTTTCAAAGATTTTATCAAAATAATTTCTAATTTATGAGTAATATTTTTATTTTTATTCCGTTCTCCCAGAATTTAAGTGATAAGTTAGAAAACATCAATGTCATTTAAAAAATATGTTTTACAAAGTAGTTAAATTGAAAGCAGAAACATAGTTTCAAAAAACATTTTTGTGTGTCTTCTTTGACAGTCCTATTACAATGACTAGGAAAAAATTAAAGAAGCTCTGAAAACAAGAATCATGTGCAATGTTTTGGAAAAATTTTAGAGGTATTGCTAAAATTACTACCAACCATATGTAGTAGGAGCTGGATTGGAAAAGCAGAACTGGTTCCTAGATGATTTACTCTTTAAAAAATAAGACCACCTTTCACAAAGTAGCTAAGAAGATCTTTTAACATTTTCCCCATGATCTAATCCTAGGTAGAACATCTATAGTCTTCAAGTGATGAGAAAAAAAGAAGAAAAAATCTATATAGCCATCATTGCCATGATACTGATTTGTGATATAAATATTTCTTTACCAAGTCCTTTCATTCCCCCACATCTCATCAGCATTCTCTTTTTTAATTTTTCCAGAGGTTCCAACTCATGGGAGAAGGACTGTTTCATACATAGTGTTTCCTGACCATTTGGATAAGGCATTGCTTTAGTTGGCTTTGGTACTAAGTAGACTAGCCACCTGGTCTTAAGACCAATTCTCTGATACCAATTATGGCAGCTTATCTGATCAAATAAATGACAAAAAAAAAAAAAAAAACCTATCCTGTTGAGTGGACTCTTCCATTATCTATCCTGTTCCCCAGAAAGAAACAGAAAGATAAATAAGTTTTATCCACAGGTAAGTAGATTCTTTCACATAAAATAATATAGTTGGGAGCCAAGGAAGATGAAACCCTGGGAATGTGCACCCTGGACTGAGAGTTTTATATGTACCTGTTTAAGAAAAACCCTTGTTTGTATAAAATATAAAGGTTTTCCAAATTCTGAGTTAATTGCACAAAGAACAGGTAAACAGTCAGTTAGAGTCCAGAAGAACAGAACATGACAAATACTTATTTGAAGAGAACTGAATGCATTAACTTCCTCTGTTGCTTTCCATCAAGGAGAAGTCATTATGGACTGAAGTCCAAGTACATGAGACTAATAATTTGAGTGAGTCTCACGTTATTAAAAAATAATCAAAGAGAAAATAATCACACGAGAACATGGCATGGGGGAAATGCACATGGGACTACACATACATACATACACACACATACAAACACACAAAGTTTATCTGAAAGTTTTGGAGATACCACTTACTTCTGAAAATTATTTTTGACAGAAAACACAAGGATATTTCAAAAACATAATTTGTTGTTGTCCTCAGTGAGACAGGAATTTGAAGCTCCTGAAAAAGGGAAGAATAGGCTTCTATGAAGAGATCAAAGATAAATAAGAGGTGTAAAAGAAGCAATCTTAGAAGCAGGCTGAAGGGTGAGTTGAAAACAAAGTAATGCTGATTTTTGGCCCTGGCTGGTTTGGCTCAGTGAATTGGTGCCAACCTACAAACCCAAGGATTGATGGTTCAATTTCCAGTCAGGGCAAATAACCAAGTTGCAAGCCAGGTCTTCAGCCAGGTCCCCAGCTGGGGGCAGGTGAAAGGCAACCATACATTGATGTTTCTCCCTCTTTCTCCCTCCCTCCTTGCCTGGCTCTCCAAAAATAATGAATACAATATTTTTTTAAGTAATGCTAACTTTCAAAATGGATGAGACACTAGAAATGTAAATATTAATAGCAGATCCGAAGTGTTGACATGTAAAGACCCTAAACATAATGCATTACACAGAAATATTAAATTTATACCTAAATAGAGAAAAATTCCTCCTGAAGAACAACTGATAGATAATTGAATTGCTTCTATACAATAATAAAACAGAAGGGCCACATTAGAAGAGTAGAAGAGACAGGAAGAGTAGAAGCCACAGGAACCCCACCCAACCCTCATATGCAGCAATATAATGTATGGATAAATTTAACTGAGAGGCCCACAAATAGACTCATCTTCCCTGACACATATCATAAAACAATGGTCTATACATGAAGAAAATCCATTTAGTAATCCTGACAAACCAGTGAAGAAATGCTAGAATGTTTCAGGATCAAAAGTACTAGTGAGTGACATTAAGTTCACCTGTCACCTGTATGGAAGAACCTCTCTCCAAGTGCTCTAGCTGGCCTGCATGGCAGCCCCAACATACCTAGGACTGGACCCAAACCAGCTTCAGCTCCAGCAAGCCCTGAGGCACCTCAGCCTATGTCCACCCCACATTCAGCCAGACTTGCCACAGCTGCTGGTGCACATAGCCTACTCAAGGGATACTCCTGTACAAGGATACTTCCTCAAGAAAATGAGAAGCACCTGTTTTATCCATGTTATAGAAACAAAAAATGCAAACAAAGTAAAAATACAGAGGAATATGTTCCAAACAAAAGACCAATATAAAAACCCAGAATAAGAAAAACTAATAAAAGAGAAATACAAAATTGGCCCAATAAAAAATTCAAGATATCAGTTTTAATTTTTTTCGCAAACACAGGATAAGGTTAAATTAACACTATGAGAATTTCAACAAAGGATTATAAATTATAACAAAGAAACAATTAGAACTGAAGAATACAAAAAACAGTGAAAAATGCACTAGAGGGAATAAAAAATAGGTTAAATAGAACATAAAAGCAGATCAGTGATCTGAAAAACAAAATAGTGAAAATCACCCAATCAGAACAGCAAAAACAATAAAAAGATGTTTTTATGAGGTTAGCTTAAGGGGCCATTGGGATAATATCAAGCATATTAACATTCACATTATAGAAATGCCAGGAGGAGGAGAAGAGAGGAGGGTGCAGAAAAGTTCATTGAAAAATGACAGAAAACTTTCCTAACCTCAATAAGGTTAGGGAAACAGAATCCAGATCCAGAAAGCATAGAGAGTTCCAAATAAAATGTACCCAAACAGACCTATACCAAGACATATTGTAATAAAAATGGCAAATACTAAAGATAAAAAGAGAATGTTGAGTGCAACAATAAGCAACTAGTCACATGCAAGGGAAACCCTCCATTATGTTATCTGTTGATTTCTAAGCAGATACTTTGCAAGCCAGGAGTGATGGGATATATTTCAAGGGCCAAAATGCTGGAACTTACAACCTAAAATACTCTCCCAGGCAAGGTTATCATTCAGATTGAAGGAGAGATAAACAGATTACCAGACAAGCAAAAGCAAAAGAAGTTCATCTCCAGTAACCTGGTTTTAAAAGAAATAATAAAATGTCACAGTACCCTCCATAGTCCTGGGGTCTGACTCTTCAACAGGGTTGTAACAGAACAGACCCAGAGATTCCCCTTCTTTCTAAATACCCTCTAGCCTCTTTTCTAGTTACCACCTTTGGAATCACCTCAGCCATACTCAACCTCTGAGACAAGCCAAAACCATTTTTTTACCTTAACGCTTCATTGCTAAACAACCATGAGCTTTCAAATTTATCAGAATTATTCCACTGAGGTGGAGGCTGCTCCCAATTACCTAGTCAACCTGCATCTGAAAACCGCCCATGCCTACCTCTCTCTGGGCTTCTTTTCAACTAGGACAATATGGCTCTGCAGGGCATGGGCCACTTCTTTATAGAGAGTTGGCTGAGGAGAAGTATGGGGGTGCCTAACAACTCTTAAAGCTGCAAAATCAGGGATGTAGCTGCATTCTCTTCCAGGACATAGTGAAGACTTCCCAATATGAGTGGGGTAAAATTCAAGATACCATGGAAGCTACCTTGTCCTTGGAGAAAAACCTGAATCAGGCTGTTTTGGATCTGCATGCAATGGGTTCTTCTTGCACAGATCCTCAGTTATGTGACTTCTCGTAGAACCATTTCCAGGGTGAAAAGGTGAAATTCATCAAGATGATGGGTGACCACTTGACTAACATCTGCAAGCTGACCAGCCCTCAGGCTGGGATAGAGGACTATCTCTTCAAAAGATTCACCCTCAAGCAAGACTAAGAAGCCTTTTGATCTCTGAGACCTTTGAGGGGCCCTTCTGCATTTCTCTGATATTTGGCTTTTACCTGAGCCTCTCCCTGAAACCACTAGACACCCTTTTAACCACCCTACCTCATGCATTGGGCCAAAAGAAAGAATAAAGCTTTTTGGACCAAAGAAGGAAAAAGAAAGAAAAAGAAAAGGTCTTCTTTAAGTAGGACAAAATGCTATAACAGCAAATAAAATGATAAATAAAAAAAAAAAAAACTTCATAGATAAAGGTAAACAAATAGTAGAGGGAGTGGTTTAGCTGCTGAAAAAGCTAATAAGTAAAAAGACAGGAATCAAAATGATGGAGGAGTAAGTGGAGCTACACCAATCTCCTCCCATGACCAATCTGAAATTATAACTTAATTGGGTAGAAATCATCTGGAATAATGAACAGAACACCAGCTGGAAAGAAGCCTTATAACCATGGACAGAACAGAAGAGGCTGCTTCATCACAGTGTGACTGCTGGGAAGGGCAAAGACACAAAAGGTCTGGTTGGTATCCCAAGGATGGCAGCTAAGGGATAGAGAAACATCTCAGCAGCCTGGGGGTCCACCTGAGAAGGGTGAGTTCTAAAGCCCTTAGCAACAAAGATGACAGTAAAAGAGCATCCAGCTGTGAAAAGCAAAAAGCTGTGTGGTGTAGCCAGCTTGAAAGAAGCAACTAAAAACAGAGTTCTTAAAGGGACCACACACAAAAATACATTGGCACCCATGTAACCTGGTCACCAGCATTAGAATGGCAGAGTGGACTAGAGGCAGTTAAGGCAAGTTTGGAGCAGTATCTTTGAGGATAAAAATGAGGAAGCAGCCCATAAGGTCCTAGGGCTGACCCATCCCCCATACTGCAGTCAGATCACTCTTTTCTAAGTGGCAGCCATCCTACACACAGAGATTAATCTGCTTTTACTGGCAGTGCCTAAAACTGACTGCTGATCATGGATTGATGGGATTAACAATTTAGAGAGACATAAAATACAGTGGATCTCTGGTAGTCTCAAAAAAGTTGCCTAGGTCCAGACTTGGACACAATCTGACATCACCAGGGGCAGATCAAAGAGGTAAAGAAAATGCACCTCTAAAACCATATATAAGAGTTGGTGGGTGGAGTGAAACTCAGGTAACTGAATTGAAGGCCCTCAAAAGAACAACACAACATAAAAAACCCAAGTACAACCAGACAACCCAAATAAATCGAGGGCATCAAGTTTAAGAGATCAACGGACTGCTCCACTGAATCCCTCCTACCATAGAAGGTCACATCACATAGACAGGAAATAAACACAGATCAATATTAGAAGTAGTAACAAAGGAGAAGAGTCACCTAAAATGAGGAGATAAAGAAACAAACCCCGATCAAGCAGAAAGGAGGAATCCCCAGAAAGAGTGATCAATAAAATAGAGGCAAACAATCAGGCATGGAATTCAAAATAGATATGGAAGTTGCAAAGAACTTACTGAGAACTACCCCAGCATTAAAAAGGACATAGAAGCCATCAATAAGAGCCAGGAGGAAGTGAAGAGTACAATTTCTGAATTGAAGAACACAGTAGAAGGAATCAAAAACAGGCTATGTGAAGCAGAGGATCAGATCAGCAAGCTGGAGGACAATGTAAAAAAAAAAAAAAAAAAAAACCAATCCAAACAGTGAAACATAATAAAAAAAGATTGAAAAAGAATAAAGAAGTGTTAAAAAAGCTTCTGAACAACATGAAACATAATATCTATATCATAGAGCTACCAGAAGGGGAAGAAAAGAAGCAAGGAATAGAAAACCTGTTTGAAAAAGTAATGACAGAACACTTCCCTAATTTGAATAAAGAAAAAGTTACATAAGTGCAGGAAGCACAGAGGATCCCAAGAAAGATGAATGCAAAGAGGCCCCCTTCAAGGCACATCATAATTAAAATAACAAATTTCAAAAAAAAAGAGAGAGAGAGAGAGAGAGAGAATCCTAAAAGCAGCAAGGAAAAGCGAGTAACACACAAGGGGGCTGTGATTAGGTTATCAGATGATTTCTCCACAGAAACACTATAGGCCACATGGAAAATGGCAAAAATATATCCCAAGGAATGCAAACAAACCCAGACTACTCTACCCAGCAAGGCTGTCATTCAAAATGGAAGGTGAAATAAGGTGTTTCCCAGATGAAAGAAGGCTAAAATAATATATCTGCACCAAACCAGCATGTCAGGAGATGCTAAATAGAAGCAATAGACTTCTGCCTAAGATGGAGGTGTATATAAAAGCACTGCATGCCCCTCACAACTAGAAGAAATTTACATCTACCTCAAAACCAAATAAAAACACAGAAATTTCAGAAATATTAAACTACATGGAAGTGCAACAAATGAAGTAAAGAAATACTCAGGAAACAGAGGAAAGATGGCGACAGAGTAGAAAGCAGTGCTGATGGCGTTCTCGAGTGCCAGAGCAGCTGGAGGATAGGACAGGGAGAACAAGATGTCTGCAAGTCCCTAAGAATTGAAGTGGTAAGCATCTGGACCCAGGGGAGCACAGCCCAGAGGGAGCAGGAGAGCAGATGAGACAGTTCTAAACCAGCTGGAGGGCCGAGGTCGGCTCTGGGCAGAGGGATGTCTCTAACTGAAGACAGCTCCAGGTGCCCTGGCCACTAGAAATCTGAGCAGTGAAGTGTGTGCAGTGAGAGCAAACGCCAGACGGAAGTAGGAATTGAACTCCTGCAGGGGAGTGACTGTGTGAGAGCCCCACTCTGGAAACTGAGAGAGAGAAAGCTCCTCAATGGGCCAAAGACAGAGAAGAGACCTGCGAGGAGCAGGAGTCAGAGAACAGGGAAGTGCACTGGCTGGAGCCTCGAGAGGGCCAAAAACAGTGCTGCTATGCCACCAGGGAAAGTGTGGCTTGCAGCCCCTGTGAGCAGGGAGGCCCAATGCTATGCAACCCCACTGGCAGCACAGAGCCTGAAAACCTGCCACTGGGATACTGGGAAAAGGGGAGCTTGGAGCCCCGGTGAAGGGGAGGGCCCAGCCACACACACCCACACCAGGGCACAGGCTCCCACAGAAATTCCAAACAGTGAACCAGGAACTTGCAGCTGGTGCAACTGGCACAGGCAGTATAGAAACCCAGGTAGACTACTGGAGGCTCAGCCTACTGGGGGGCTGACACTCAATCAGCCCTGACTGTGACAACCATAGTAGGCCATGCCACTCCAAGACCACACAGCTAGACTGTAGACTGCAGAGACCTGGCCAAAAAAAGGCAGACTCAGGAAATGAATCACTGCTAATCTCAAGCACCTGAGTTACACTGAGAGCTACATGAACTATTAATCCCTAACATATCCTTTTCAAAAGTTACTTCCAACCCTCACAATTAGTGCATTTTAAGTAAATGCTATTTATACCATAGTGAATCCCAACTCAAATATTTTTACTCCTCCCCTATCTCAATCCACCTAAATACCCAAGACCCTCCCCCTACTCTTGATTTAAAGTCTACTCACTCTCCTGCTACAACTCATTCCCAGTCCTCAACTAAAATCCCTTCCCTCTCCAGCCACCTAAACCCTTTATTTTTTTTCTTTCCTTTTTACTTATTTTTCTTTTTCTTTTTCTGCTAAAAGCACATAGGTCCTGGATCCACCTGGACCAATCAGGGATCATTAAGGGTGAACAAGGAGGTAGATGGGGCAACTACATATATAGTCTTATACTATTCACTCGTACTTGAGGCTTTCTCGTTCTCCCTCTCCACATTTCTATAGAATAGATAAGTTGGTTTTCTCTCTTATATCCTTGCTATCTTTCCTACTCTTCAGCATCCTTCAAAATTATCTACACTTTAGTAAACTTAATCATTTCCCCTTTGTATGATAGTCTTAATATATCTACATCCCTATTAAGACTGGCTCAGTTGAAGCTGGGGGTGTGATTAAGAGTGGAGGTTACCTTGGAGGGTATGGGTATATGGTTACATTCATAGGCAGTTGCAAGGGTGAGTAACAGAGAAAGATATCTCTGAAGATCTGATTATTTTGCCTGGACTGGTGGTTCTGATTTAGAAGCAGCTCAGAAACAGTGTATGAGAAAGAATAGGAGTATCTCTCAATCAGCCAATTGGAGGAAAGGAGCAACATACACAACCAATTCAAAATACAACCAGACAGCCAAGTTAGCAAAATAGCCCAAGAGCAACAAGTGGAAAAAATCTAGGAGACTGCAACACTGAACTCCACAAATATTCTACACAGAAGGGTACTCCACAAAGTCAGGAAGGCAAAGCATATTAATCAAAGAGGAAAAATAAATAAATAAAAGCAAAAACAGATGCAAAATGGGGAAAAAATGAATCAGTCCATCACCAAAAGGAAAGGAAGAATTCCAGGAAAATTTACTAAATGAAAGAGAGGCAAAGGACCTATCAGATATGGAATTCAAAAGAATGATGATAGAGAAGCTCAATGAACTCAGCCAGCTCAAAGAAAATTATAAACAACTCCAGGAGAATTACAAAGAACTCCAGGGAGGTTACAAGGAGCTTAATGAGAGTTATACCAGCATCAAAAAGGACTTAGAAACTATCAGTAAGAGCCAGGAGGAAATGAAGAATACAATTTCTGAATTGAAGAATACAGTGGAAGGAATCAACAGTAGGCTAGAAGAAGCAGAGGACCAGATCAGCAAATTGGAGGATAATGTAGACAAATACTCCAAGACAGTACAAGACAATGAAAAAAGGCTGAACAATAATGAAGAGGTTTGAAGAGTGCTGAAGGACCACATGAAACGTAATAACATCCGTATCATAGGGATACAAGAAGGAGAAGAGAAACAAGGAATGAAAAATCTGTTCAAAAAGTAATGATAGAAAATTTCCCTAACATGATGAGTGAAAACATTACCCAAACTTAGGAAGCACATAGGGTCCCAATGAAGATTAACCCAAACAGACCAACTCCAAGGCACATTATAATTTAAATGGAAAATTTCAAAGACAAAGAGAGAATCCTAAAAGCATCAAGAGAGAAATGACAAATAACATATAAGGGGGCTCCAATAAGGCTATCAAGTGATTATTCAACAGAAACAATTCAAGCCAGAAGGGAAAGGAAAAAATATTTCAAGTAATGGAAAACAAAGGCCTGCAACCAAACTCTACCCAGCAAGGCTCTCATTCAAAATGGAAGGAGAAATAAGGAGTTTCCCAGACAAAAGAAGACTAAAAGAATATATCTCTACCAAACCAGCATTGCAATAAATGCTAAAGGGTCTCCATTTAAAAATAAAAATGAAGAAACAGAGAGAGCCAAAAAGGAATACAGGTACAAAGTGGGAAAATGGCAACAAATAAGTATCAATCAAAATAACCTTAAATGTAAATGGATTAAATGTGCCAATCAAAAGATATAAGGTAGCTGAATGGATAAGAAAACATGACCCACATATATGGTGTCTTCAAGAGACATCTCAGAACAAAAGATTGACACAGATTGAGAATGAAGGGATGGAAAAATATGTATCAAGCAAATGGACATGAAAAAAGCTGGAGTAGCAATACGTATTTCAGACAAAATAGATTTTATAATGAAGGCCATACAAGGAGAAAAAGAAGGACATTTCATAATATTTAAGGAAACATCAAGAATATTTAACTCTGGTAAACATATATGCACCCAATATAGAAGCTCTGAAAAATATATAAGGAAAATCTTGGAGGACTTCAAGAAGGATATAGACAGCAACACACTAATAGTAGGGGATTTTAATACCCCACTATCAATAATGGACAGATCTTCCAAACAAAAAATCACTAAAGATGTGGCATTGAACAACACTCTAGAGGAAATGGACCTAACTGATATACACAGAGTCTTTTATCCCAAAAAAGCAAAATATACACTCTTTTCAAATGCACATGGAACATTCTCAAACATAGACCACATACATGGTATGTCACAAGACAAGCCTCCACAAATACAGGAAAATTGAAATCATACAAAATATCTTCTCAGATCACAATGGCTTGGAACTAGAAACCAATCTCAAGGGAAAAAAACAAAAATTCTCTAACTCCTAGAGACTGAATAACATGCTTTTAAGCAATGAAGGGGTTAACAATGAGATCAAAGATGAAATTAAAAAGTTCCTGAAAACTAATGACAATGAACACACAACAGCCCAAAACCTATGGGACACAGCAAAGGCAATGCTCAGAGAGAACTTTATAGCAATATAGGCCTACCTAAAAAGGTCACAAGAAGTTTATACAAACAACCCAACCATAAAGCTGAAAGAACTAGAGGAGCAGCAACAAACAAAGCCCAGAGCAAGTAGAAGGAAGGAAATCATCAGGATCAGAGCAGAACTAAATAACTTAAGAGACTCAAACTACAATTCAAAAATCAACAAGTCCAGGAGCTAGTTCTTTGAAAAAATTGACAAGTCTTCATCCAGACTCATCAAAAAAGAGAGAGACATGGGCATGGAAAACAGGTGGGATTGATTTTGGGGGGAATGGGTGGGGGAGGAGGGGGACAGAGGGGAGCAAAAAGGGGATGGATATAATACAACAACAATAAAAATTTTTTTAAAAAAACAGCGAGAAAGAGAGGACCCAAATACACAGAGTCAGAAATGACAGAAGAAAAATTACAACTGATACTTCAGAAATACACAAGATTGTAAGAAATTATTACAAATAACTATATGACAATAAATGTGACAACCTGGGTGAAATGGACACATTTCTAGAAATACATAATCTACCAAAACCGAATCTAGAAGAAACAGAAAGCCTGAATAGGCCAATAACATTTAGTGAAATTGAAGAAGTAATCCAAAATCTCCCAAAGCACAAGAGCCCCAGACCGGATGGCTACATAGGTGAATTTTATCAAACATTTAAAGAACTAACTCCTATCCTTCTCAACCTATACCAAAAAATCCAGGAAGAGGGAAGACTCCCGAACTCTTTCTCCAAGGCCAATATTGTAGTCCCAAAACCCAGTCAAGACACAACTAAGAAAGAAAACTATAGGCCAATATTTCTGATGAACATAGATGCTAAGATTCTCAACAAAATATTGGCCAACCAGATTCAGCAGTGCATTACAAAGATCATACACCATGATCAAGTGGGCTTCATCCCAGGGATGCAAGGATGGTACAACATTCGTAAATCAATAAGTGTAATGCACCACATCAACAAATTGAAAGACAAAAACCATATGATCATATCAATAGATGCTGAAAAAGCATTTGATAAAGTGCAGCAACCATTTATGATAAAAACCCTCAGCAAATGGGAATAGAGGGAGCATATTTCAACATCATAAAGGCCATCTATGAGAAACCTGAACCCAACATCATACTTAATGGACAAAAACTAAAAGCTTTCCCCCTAAGATCAGGAACGAGACAGGGCTATTCACTTTCTCAACCTCTGTTCACTATCATCTTGGAACTTCTAGCCATAGATATCAGAGAAGAAAAAGGAACCAAAGGTATCCAAATTGGAAAGGAAGAAGTCAAACTGTCATTATTTGCAGATGATATGATAGTGTACATACAAAACCCGATGGGCTCCACCAAAAACTTACTCAACCAAATAAGCAAATTTAGCAAAATAGCTGGGTATAAAGTTAATATCCAGAAATCAATGACATTTTTGTATACCAGTAATGAAACATCAGAACTAGAAGCGAGAAAGCAAATCCCATTTACCATAGCAACAAGAAAAATAAAGTACCTAGGAATCAACTTAACTAAGGAGGTAAAAGACCTGTACTCAGAAAACTACAGAACAATGAAGAAAGAAATGAAGGAAGATTCAAATAAATTGAAGTATATACCATGTTCATGGATGGGAAGAATCAACATCATTTAAATGTCCATACTACCCAAAGCAATCTAGAGATTCAATGCAATCCCAATTAAAATACCAATGGCAGAATTTACAGAAAGAGAAAACATACTTCAAAAATTAATATGGAACCAAAATGCCCATGAATAGCCATAGCAATCTTGAGAAAGAAGAACAAGGTAGGAGAAATTACAATACCGGACTTCAAACAATACTACAAGATTACTGTCATCAACAGTATCTGGTACTGACATAAGAATAGACATATAGGTCAATGAAACAGAATAGAGCTCCCAGAAATTAACCCAGGACTCTATGGTCTACTAATATTTGACAAAGGGGAAAGGAACATAAAATGGAGTAAAAACAGTCTATTCAACAATTGGTGTTGGGAGAACTGGACAGCAACATGCAAAAAGATAAAACTAGACCACCAACTTACACCATACCCCAGAATAAAGTCAAGGTCAATAAATGATTTGAACATAAGTAGTGCTACCATAAATGTCCTGGAGAAAAATATAGGCAGTAAACTTTTGATATCCTACACTGAAATATGTTTATTGATGCTTCACCAAGGGCAAAGGAAATAAAAGAACAAATCAACAAATGAGACTGTATCAAAATGAAAAATTTCTGTTCAGCTAAAGAAAATACTAACAAAATTCAAAGGGAACCAACTACATGGTTGGTATCAATTGTCAATGATACCTCAGACAAGGGTCTGATCTCCAAAATATATAAAGAACTAATGCAACTCAACATCGGGGGACAGACAGCCCATTTAAATAATGGGCAAAAGACCTGAACAGACAACTCACTGAGGAAGACATACAAAGGGCCCAGAGGCCTATGAAAGAATGCTCAACATCACTAGCCATCAGAGAGATGCAAATTAAAACCACAATAAGATACCACCTCACACCTCTCAGAATGGCAATCATCAACAAATCAACAAACAAGTGTTGGCGAGGATGTGGGGAAAAGCGAACCCTGGTGCACTGTTAGTGGTAATGCAGGATGGTGCAGCCACTTTGGAAAACAGTATGGAGTTTCCTTAGAAAACTAAAAATGGAACTGCCTTTGTATCCAGCAATTCCACTACTAGGACTATACCCAAAGAATCCTGAAACACCAATTCATAAGAACCTATGTACACCTATGTTCATAGCGGCACTATTTACAATAGCCAAGTGCTGGAAACAGCCTAAGTGCCCATCAGTGGATGATTGGATCAAAAAACTTTGGTGCATTTACACAGTGAAATACTACACAGCAGAAAGAAAGAAGGAATTCCTAACTTTTGCAACAACATGGATGGAACTAGAAAGTATTATGGTTAGTGAAATAAGCCAGTACGTGAAGGACAAATACTATATGATCTCACCCATTTCAGGACAATAATGAACAAAACAAACAGTAAGCAAAACAGAACCAGATGTGTGAATACAGTGAATAGGCCTTCAGTGGGCAGGGGGAAGGGGTGGGGGAGGGGTAAAGGGGGAGGAAGGGTCAGCGTGGTGGAGCAATTTAGTCAAGAAACTAGTATGGAAGAACCATGGACATGGACAACATGTGAGATTGACTTTGTGGAAGAGTGGATTGGTGGGGAAAAGGACAGAGGGGAGCTAAAATGGGATGGATGTAATACAACAATAAAATTAAATTTAAAAAAATAATCTGAAAGACAGGTAGGAGGATGGCGCCCCAGAGAAGAGCAGCAGTGGCAGCACCAAAGCTGCAGCTATAGCAAAATGTACAGCCATATATTTAAACCTAGCAAATAATCTTGGGGTCAGACTGTGCAGCCCCCATTCCAGCACTGGGAAAAATTTAGGCAACAGCTGCAGGAGTGTCTCAGGGAATGGGACTGTGATGAAAAGTGACTTCATACATTTAAACCTGGGAAGTGATTCTGCGGCCAGACCATGCAGCCCACTGTTCCAGCACCAGGAAATATACAGCCATATTGCTTCTGACTCTGAAAGCCAGTGTGGTTGGGGTGGAGGAAGAAATAGCCAAGCTCAATGGGCAAGTGGCAGTGTTCCCTCTCAGATCCCTCTTCTACATACAATGCCACAATATGGTGAAACGGATTGCCCCACACTGAAGAATTCCTAAGGCTCTACCCCATACAAAGTAACAGGTGCAACAGAACTACCCAAGAAACAGAAGCAATAACAAAATGCTGCCAAGATGAGGAGACAGAGGAGTATGGCCCAAAAGAGGGAGCAAATCAAGGTGTCAGTGGGACATAGTCTGCCTAACAGGTGCATAGTTATAAACGCTGGTAATTAAGATGCTCACAGACCTGACAGATATGCTTAAATACAACAAATGCAGAAAGCAAGAAGTAAAGGTTAGGTTATCTGAAACAGAAAAATCTACATGAAACCAAAGGTAGAGGGAAGAAAACTAGGGTTCAAGTCAATAAATTAAAACATAAGGTAGAAACAAATAATCCACCAGTACCAAAAGAGAAAACAGAAACTGATTAACATGAGGAGAGGCATAGGAAACTCTGGGACAACTGTAAACATGCCAATATCCAAAGCATAGGGGTGCCAGAAGAAGAAGAGGAAGAGGGAGAAATTGAAAATGTAAAAATAATAATAAAGGAAAGCTACCATAATTTGGTGAAGAAAATAGACATTAGTCCAGGAAGCGCAGAGCATCCCAAACAAGCTATACCTGAAAAGGACCACACTAAGACACATAATTAAAATTCCAAAGGTTAAAGATAAAGAGACCCTTAAAAGCAGCAAGAGAAAAAAAGTTACCTACAAAGGGGTTCCTATAAAACTATCAGCTGATTTCTCAAAAGAAACTTTGCAGGCAAGATCTGGCAAGAAGTATTCAAAGTCATGAAAAACAAAGACCATAAACCAAGATTACTCTCAGAATGGAGGGCAGATAAAGTGCTTCCCACACAAGGTAAAGCTAAAGGAGTTCATCACCAAGCCATTACTATATGAAATGTTAAAGACTTACTTAAGAAAAAGAGGACTGAAATTATAAACATTAAAAAAATAACAAACTCACAGCTATCAACAACAGAATTTTAAAAACAAAAACAAAGCAGACAGCCAGAGGGGGAACAAAATAAAAAACATGGGGAACATTTGGGGAGTGTCAGTTGGGAGGGGAAAGGGAAGTAGGGGGCAAAAACACATGGATTAAGAAGGCTAGCTTCTGAGCACAGAGTAAGCAGAGAGGTGTTCAGAATAGTACAGGAACAGATAAAGCCAAAGAACTCACATGCATGACCCATGGACATGAATTAAGGGTGGTGGGATTGCTCGAGGGAGTAGAGTGGTGGGCAGAGGAGAGCAAAAAGAAAAGAAATTGGAACAAATGTGACAGCATAGTCAATTTAATTAATTTTTGAAAAGGAAAAAAATCTGTACATGGAAAATAAGAAACTGAAGGATGAAGATAAAAATAAATGAAGCATGTATCTTGTTCATCAGGTTGGGGCTGAAAAGAATTGGAAAAAAATAGAATAATACTGGAAAAGGTAAAGCCAAAGAACTCACATGCATGATCCATGAACATGAACTAAGTTGAATTGGATTGCTCGAGGGAGGGCAATGCTGGGCAGATAGGAACAAAGAGAAAAGATATTGTGGCAAAAGTAACAGCATAACCAAATTTTTATGTTAATAGCCAACACCAAATAAAAGAGAGATGTTAAAGGGTCTGCTTTAAGAAGATGAAGAAACAGAGAGACAGAAAGAAACACAGGTACGAAGGGAAAAAATAACAATGAATAAGTAACTATCAAGAATAGCCTTAAATATAACAAAATTAAATGCGCCAATCAAAAGACATAGGGAAAGTAAGAAAATGTGGATGTATATTACATAGAATACATGCTCTCTTTCATATAAACTGTTACAAAATATGTGCTTATTTGTGGGTATAGAGTAAGTAGAATTTATTAGCAATTTATTTTTTTAAGATTTTTTAAATTATTTTTAGAGAAAGGGGAAGGGAGAGAGGTAGAGAAGGAGAGAGAAATCAATCTGTGGTTGCTTTTCACCTGCCTCCAGCCATGGACCTGGCTGAAGACCTGGTTTGCAAACTGGTTATGTGCCCTGGCTGGGAATCAAATCAGTGACCTTTGGATTCACAGGCTGGTGCCTTATCCATTGTGCCACCAGTCAGGGCCTAGCAATTTATGTTTTAAATATCACCAACTGGTAGTTGGTGTGTTGAGAAATTAGTCAATCTTTAGATTAGAAAAGATGCTGAGAGTGAAGACTAACTTGGATGGAAGTTACCAACTACTAAACTATATGATTCATGTACAATGACAATATATATATTACCATATTAACATTTAAATTAGATAAAATTCCTTTCAAATAAATGGAAATAGACATTTCTAGCAATGAAGGCCTCCAAACTGAGGATGCTTGGGAAAATGTATTAATGCTATAGTAAATTTTATTATTCAATTGTGAATGTACCTAATCTCTACCTCAACAGACTCTTAAACATAGTTCAGTAGTTAGCCACAAGCCCATAAAGTAGCTAAAATAGTGTTCTACAAAATTATTTAAATCCTAGGGGATTTTTTACCTCAAATTAGTAAATATCATAATTCCTATTCTATGGGGACCAGCTGAGCACTACAAGTGTCATTATTTCTGAAGGCTTTAACTAGTAAAACATATGTAGAGGAGAAACAGAAGGTAATGAAATAAATCAGACCTCTGCATAGAAAAGAAAGAAAGAAAGAAAGGAAATCAATCTACTATCTAAGATGGAAAGCTCCAAAAAGAATAACTTGGCCCTGGCTGGTAGCGCAGTGGACAAGGCGCTGGCCTGCGAACCCAAAGGTCACAGGTTCGATTCCCCAGCCAGGGCACATAACCAGGTTGCAAATCAGGTCTCCAGTCAGGTCTGTGGCTGGAGGCAGGTGAAACACAACCATACATTGATGTCTCTCTCCCTCTCTGCCTCTCTCCCTTCCCCTCTTTCTAGAAATGATGAAATAAAATCTTTAAAAAAAAAGAATAACTTGCAGTTCCAGTAGCTTAAAATAAAATTGAGCTGTATTATTAGAGATGGCAAGATCTGACTCAGAAACCAAATTCATTTTTCACTATGGCTTTGGCACTGTCTCTAGGTCAGTTCTCATAACAGTGAGTTCTGCAATGTACCATTTCTGTGACACATTTCACAAAGGGGATGGATGTAATACAACAACAATAAAATTTTAAAAATAAATAAATAAAATAAAATAAGGACAACTATTTAAAAAAAGTGTTCTAGAAAAGTTTTAAAGAAAAAATGCTTAATTTGCTACAATATAGCAAAAATATTATCACTTAACATGTAATAATTATATAAACTACTGATATATTTTAATTTTTATATTAACTCTTCAAAATCCAGTATGTACTTTATAAGATATTGCAATTTAAACTAGCCACATTTTAAGTGGCTACCATATTGAACACTGTAGACTTAAAGAATAAAAGAGACTAAATCTTCTGGGAATAAAAATAGAGTTTTCTTGTTTGTTTGTATATTTATTTATTTTAGCTCACGAGAAGTCTGCCTCTAACCAAGCAAATGTAGGTAGGATCTGGGAAGGTTAATTAAGAGATGAGATTTTAGCCCTGGCTGGTGGCTCAGCAGATAGGCACTGGCCTGCAAACCCTAAGGTTGCTGGTTCAATTCCCAGCCAGGGTCACATAATCAGGTTGCAAGCCAGGTCTCCAGCCAAGTCCTTGGCTGGAGGCAGGTGAAAGGCAACCACACATTGATGCTTCTCTCCCTCTCTGCCTCTTTCCCTTCCTCTTTCTCTAAAAATGATTAATAAAATCTTTTAAAAATAAAAAGAGCCCTGGCTGGTGGCACAGTGGATAAGGCAGCGGCCTGCAAACCCAAAGGTCGCTGGTTCAATTCCCAGCCAGGGCACATAACCAGGTTGCAAGCCAGGTCTCCAGTCAGGTCTGTAGCTGGAGGCAGGTGAAAGCCAACCATACATTGATGTTTCTCTCCCTCTCTTCCTCTCTCCCTTCCCCACTCTCTGAAAAATAATAAATAAAAAATCTTTTAAAAAATAATAAATAAAAAATAAATAAAAAGAGATGATTTTTTTTTCGGGGACAAGAAATAAAAGAAACTTGACCAAAATGTTTCTAATACCATTTTTTAAGGCAACTAATTAAATTATGTTATTAGATACTGTCAAGGAATAGAAATATTTTTTCTAGTGTAATATACAGGGTACATGCAATAAAATGCCAAATTTTAGTAAACAAGATATCACATAAGTGTTATATTTTAAAATAAACTTATTCTTATATATAAATAACATAAATATAGTCATTATTTTATAATTGTTCAGAAAAGTCTCCATTTGCTGAAATAATAGACTCAATTCAACTTAGGTCGAATCTTGAGCATGTTTTAATTAATTTTTCTTTATCCATGGACATCATCATGTTTTCAATCTTAGCTTTAATAGCCTCTTGATTGGAATGAGGGTGCTTATTAACTTCTCTCACAAATGCTACATGCATAATAGCTTTAAAGATTTGCATCTGGTGAACTAGGCAGCCAGATTTTTTGTCCATAATTCAGGAACATTGACACTAAGACATTCTTCCTCCTTCTTGGTGTTAAGTGCTGATGCACCATCTTATTGGAAGATAAAATGACATCCATTTGCAACTTGCTTCATCCATGGTACAACTACTTCTCTCAAAACATCAAGGTAAACATCAGTAGTCACCTTCAAGCCTTGTGGAAACAAATGTGGGGTTATGATATCTCCTTCATTGCTGACAACACCTAACACCATCACTGTAGCAGGAAATTTTATTTTCATGAAAATTGGGACTTCATGAAGAGTCTCACAAAGCCACCTATTGTTTCTTCTGTTGACTATTTGTTCCTGCTGAAAATTCTTTTCATTAGAGAAGAAAATCAGAGGATTTTTTATTTTTATTTTGGGATTTTTCAGTTTTGTTAGCAGTTTCCTTGTTTTTTCAAAGCGCCTTTACTTTGCTGTGTCATAAATTGGCCTCTTCTAAGAACATACAATCTGTATCTGATATATCAAGCAATAAATAGTCTTGTGAACCATTGTATCCAACATCTGCAGCTCTCTTGCTATGGAGCACATTGACTTTCTTAGATCTTCATTGATGATCTCCTGGATTCTGTGTACAATATATGGACTTGTATGGCCCTTATGCATTTTCCTTGTTGGTATGGTGACATCAGGATCAGCATCATTCACCTTCTTCATGTTGTCAACTGTATAGAAAGAGATGTTATCGAAGTCCACAATTTCCTTAGCAGTTCACCCTGCATGCAGTCCAGAAATCATGGTTGTTCTAACATGTAATTTCTTCTACATGATGGTTGCTCTCAGAATTTAATACTTTATATCAGAAGGGATTATTTTAAATCATAACCTTAGCAACATAGTTTTTCAAAATTAGAAAGAAGCACATGAAATAAGGAGATGCAAAGTTAGTACCAATTTATCGCATGCACCCTGTCTGTAAAAATATGTATAAAGGTATTTGTGTGTGTGTTTTGTAATATTACAATTGATATTATTAAAAAGTAATTTTTATAACAAATGAATTAACATAAGCATTTTGAAATAATGAAAATAAAACTTTATATCAATATGATTTGAGAGGCTGACAGTTAGAAAGCAGTAATTAAATGAAGAATTGTCTGGATGTGAAAAATATAAGTATGCATAGGTAGTTAAAGAATAGACAGGTGGATGTTAAGAATAATAAAAGAAATGGAGAAACCAAAGAACTTATATGCATGACAAATGGATATAGGGGCATTGCATGAGAGAATGTGGTAATTAGATGGAGGCGGCAAAGGTCTAAAACTTGGGACAACTGTAATAGCATAATCAATAAAATACATTTTTAAAGAAGAAAAAAATCCAAGTTTCTTTTTTTAAAAAATGTACTTCAGAAGGAAGGAAGATGGCGACAGAGTAGAGAGCAGTGCTGATGCTGCTCTCCAGTACCAAAGCAGCTAGAGGACAAGATAGGGAGCGTGAGACGTCTTCAGGACCCTAGGAATTGGAACGGGCAGCATCTGGACACAGGGGACCACAGCCCAGAGGCAGAGGAGGCCAGCAGGACAGTAGGTGAGGTGTTCCTCACCCACCGGCCAGCAGGCCGAGGTCGGCTCTGGGTAGGGGCGGTTCTGCCCAGAGGGGTGCATTTGACTGGGGCCAGTTCCGAACTCCCTGGCAACTGGCAGTCTCAACAGTGAAGTGCGGGCATCGAGGGCAAACGCCGTAGGGAAGGCAGAATTGAACGCTTGCAGGGGAGGGACTGTGTGAGAGCCCCACTCCGGCAACAGGGAGAGGAGGCTCTGCGAGGGGCTAGAGGCTGAGAAGAGTCCTGCGGGAGCCAGAGCAGGGGAGCAGGAAGTGCACCAGCCAGGGCGGCAAGAGGGCCGAAAATGGTGCTGCTGGACCACTGGGGAAACAGCAGCTAGAAGCCCATGCGAGGAGGGAGGCCCAACCCTGCGAAACCACACAGGCCCCCAGGCTCCACGGGAAACTCCAAACCACAAGCCGGAGAGCTGGGAACTAGTAGCGGGGATAACTGACCCGCCATTGCCAGAGACAAAGGCTGCACCGCCCACGCCTGGGAGGGGCTCATCACATAGGCCACATGAAGGACTCCTCTGAGAGCTGGTTGGCTTGGAGGAGTGGTGCCCGCCCTGGAAGGGCGGGACAGTGTAGGTGGACCCAGGTCAGCGGGTCAGTGTTGACCGACAGGCCCGGCCTCCTCCCAGAACTGTGGGGGTAGGGCCAGTCCTCACATGGACCAGCGAAGTTGCAGGCTGCCCTGCAGAAGTGCTGGGTGCTCCTCCTGGGCAGGAACCTCCGCCAGGAGTGGGAGGGGGCTCCCTGCGGGCTCCAGAACATCAGCAACCCTAAAACCCAGCCAAGCTGCAGAAGGCCCAGCCTACCTGGGGGTAGACACTCAGAATCAGCCCTACTGTGACAATCAGAGGCCCTGCCACACTCCAAGACCAGCTAGAATATAGACTATAGACTGTAAAGTCCTGACCAAGAAAAAGAGGCAGCATCAGGAAAGGGATTGCTGCCAATCTCAAGCACCTGAGTTATACCGAGAGCAATATGAACTATTAATCCCCAACAAATCCTTTGCAAAAGTTACTTCTCACATATTCTTAATCCCCCCCATACCTCAATCCACCTAAATACCCAAGACCCTCCCTCTACTCTTGAATTAAAGTCTACTCACTCTGTGGCTATAACGCATTCCCAGTCCTCAATCTAAGTATTCCTCACTTCCCCAGCCTTTCTAAACCCTTTCTTTATTCTTTTCTTCCTTCCTCTTTTTTTTTCAATTTTTCTTTTCCTTTTCTTCCTGGTAAAGCCAACAGGTTATGGCTCCACCTGGACCAATCAGAAATCATAAAGGGGGAACACACAGCTAAAACCTTTCTTTATTAATATTGATTTCTCTTTGTCTTGTGACTTTCTCCCCCCATCCTTTTTTTTTTTTTTCTCTCTCTCTCTCTCTCTTTCTTTCTTTCTCCTTTCTTTTCTCCCTGATAAAACCCACTGGTCCTGGCTCCACCTGGACCAAACAGAGACCATAAAGGGTGAACAGACACCTAAAACTTTTCTTTATTAATATTGATTTCTCTTTCTCCTGTAACTTTCTCCCTTTTTTTCTTTCCTTTTTTTCTTCCTCTGCTAAAAGCCCTCAGGTCCAGGATCCATCTGGGCCAGTCAGGAATTATTAAGGGTGAACAGACATCTAAACCCTTTCTTCTTATTATTATTATCATTATTATTTCTTTCGTCCTTTTCCAATTTTTTTTGGTTTGCTTTCATTTTGTATTTTGTTTTCAGGTTTTTTTGTTTGTTTGTTTGTTCTTGTTTTTGTTTTTTTGTTTTTGTTTTTGTTTCTGCTAAAAGCCCACAGGCCCAGAATACAACCAGACAGCCCAAATAAAAGACACACCAAGAATAGCAGGTGGAGAAAATCTGGGAGACAGCAACATTGAACTCTACAAATCTCCTATAACAGAAAGGGTGCTCAACTAAGGAAACGAAGGAAAGCAGGTTAAACCAAGGAAAGAACAAAAATAAATAAATAAATAAGAGCAAGCAAGAACAGACACCCAAACTGGGGAAAAAAAGAATCAGTCCATCACCAAAAGGAAAGGAAGAATCCCCAGAAAGGACACAAAATGAAACAGAGGCATCTGGAATATCAGATAAGGAATTGAAAAGAATGATGATAGAGAGGCTCAGTGAGCTCAGCCACATCAAAGAAAACTGTAAACAACTCCAGGAGAACTACAAAGAACTCCAGGGAAATTACAAAGAACTCCAGGGAAATTACAAAGAACGCCAGGGAAGTTACAAGGAACTTACTGAGAACTACAACAGCATGAAAAAGGACATGGAAACTATCAATAAGCGCCAGGAGGAAATGAAGAATACAATTTCTGAATTGAAGAACACAGTAGAAGGAATCAACAGAAGGCTAGAAGAAGCAGAGGACCGGATCAGCAAGTTGGAGGATAATGTAGACAAATACTCCAAGATAGTACAAGAGAATAAAAAAAGGCTGAACAAGACTGAAGAGGGGTTAAGATAGCTGCAGGACAACATGAATGGTAACAACATCTGTATCATAGGGATACCAGAAGGAGAAGAGAAACAAGGAATGGAAAACCTGTTCAAAAAAGTCATGATAGAAAATTTCCCTAACATGATGAGAGAAAACATTAATCCAGTTCAGGAAGCACAGAGGGTCCCAATGAGGATCAACCCAAACAGACCAACACACCAAGGCACATTATTATTAAAATGGCTAATTTCAAAGACAAAGAGAGATTCCTAAAAGCATCAAGAGAGAAAAGACAAGTAACATACAAAGGGGCTCCAATAAGGCTATCAAATGATTATTCAACAGAAACAATTCAAGCCAGAAGGGAATGGCAAAAAGTATTTCAAGTCATGGTAAACAAAGGCCTGCAACCAAGAATACTCTACCCAGCAAGGCTCTCGTTCAAGATAGGAGGAGAAATAAGGAGCTTCCCATGCAAAAAAAGACTAAAAGAATACATCTCTACCAAACCAGCATTGCAAGAAATGCTAAAGGGTCTGCTCTAAAAATAAGTAAACAAATAAAATGAAGAAACAGAGAAAGCCAAAGAGGAATACAGACACAAATGGAGAAAATGGCAATAAATAAGTACCAATCAATAATCACCTTAAATGTAAATGGATTAAATGCACCAATCAAAAGACATAGGGTAGCCGAATGGATAGAGACAACATGACCCACATACATGCTGTCTCCAGGAGACCAACTTCAGAACAAAAGATCAACACAGATTGAGAGTGAAGGGATGGAAAACTATATATCAAGCAAATGGACATAAAAAAAAGCTGGAGTACCAATACCGATTTCAGATAAAATAGATTTTACAATGAAGGACATAAAAAGGGACAAAGATGGACATTTCATAATACTTAAGGGAACAATCCATCAAGAAGAAATAACTCTGATAAACATATACGCACCCAACCTAGGAGCTCCGAAATATATAAGGAAAATCTTGGAAGACTTTAAAAAAGACATAGACAGCAACACACTAATAGTAGGGGATTTTAATACCCCACTATCAATAATGGACAGATCTTCCAAACAAAAAATCCCCAGACATGTTGTGGCATTGAACAACACTCTAGAGGAAATGGACCTAACTGATGTCTACAAAGTCTTTTACCCCAAAGAAGCAAAATACACATTCTTTTCAAATGCACATGGATCATTCTCCAAGATAGACCACATGGTATGTCACAAGACAAGCCTCCACAAATACAGGAAAATGGAAATCATACCAAGTATCTTCTCAGATCACAATGGCTTGAAACTAGAAACCAAATTCAAGGGAAAAACCCAAAAATTCTCTAACTCATGGAGACTGAATAACATGCTTTTAAGCAATGAAGGGGTCAACAATGAGATCAAAGATGAAATCAACAAGTTCTTGGAAACAAATGACAATGAACACACAACAGCCCAAAACATATGGGATACAGCAAAGGCAGTTCTCAGGGGGAAATTTATAGCAATACAGGTCTTCCAAAAAAGGTTACAAGAAGTTTATAAAAACAACCTAACCACAAAGCTGCAAGAACTAGAGGAGCAACAACAAACAAAGCCCAGAGCAAGTAAAAGGAAGGAAATCATCAAGATCAGAGCAGAACTAAATAACTCAGAGGTTCAAACTACAATTCAAAGAATCGGCATGACCAGGAGCTGGTTCTTTGAAAAAATAAACAAAATTGACAAGCCCTTATCCAGACTCATCAAGAAAAAGAGAGAGAGGACCCAAATAAACAGAATCAGAACTGACAGAGGCGAAATCACAACTGATACCTCAGAAATACAAAAGAGTGTAAGAAATTACTACAAACAACTCTTTGACAAAAAATATGACAACCTGGATGAAATGGACACATTTCTGGAAATGTATAATCTACCAAAAGTGAACCCAGAAGAAGCAGAAAGCCTGAATAGGCCAATAACAACTAGTGAAATTAAAGAAGTCATCCAAAATCTCCCAAACCACAAAAGCCCTGGACCAGATAGCTACACAAGTGAATTTTACCAAACATTTAAAGAAGAACTAACTCCCATCCTCCTCAAACTATACCAAAAAATTCAGGAAGAGGGAAGACTCCCAAACTCGTTCTATGAGGCCAATATTATTCTAATCCCAAAACCAGGGCAAGACACAACTAAGAAAGAAAGCTACAGGCCAATATCGCTAATGAACATAGATGCCAAAATGCTCAACAAAATATTGGCCAGCCGAATTCAGCAGTATATTAGAAAGATCATACACCATGATCAAGTGGGTTTCATCCCAGGGATGCAAGGATGGTACAACATTCGTAAATCAATAAATGCAATACACCACATCAACAAATTGATCATATGATCATATCAATAGATGCTGAAAAAGCATTTGATAAAGTGCAGCAACCATTTATGTTAAAAACCATCAGCAAAATGGGAATAGAGGGAGCATACCTCAACATCATAAAGGCCATCTATGAGAAACCTGAAGCCAACATCATACTTCACAGACAAAAACTGAAAGCTTTCCCCTAAGATCAGGAATGAGACAAAGCTGTCCACTTTCTCCACTTCTATTCAACATTGTCTTGGAAGTTCTAGCTATAGCCATCAGAGAAGAAAAAGAAATCAAAGGTATCCAAATTGGAAAGAAGGAAGTCAAACTGTCATTATTTGCAGATAATATGATAGTGTACATACAAAACCCGATAGGCTCCACCAAAAAGTTACTCGACCTAATAAGCAAATTTAGCAAAATAGCTGGGTATAAAGTCAATATCCAGGAATCAAAAGCATTTTTATATACCAATAATGAAACAACAGAAATAGAAGGAAAAAAACAAATCCCATTTACTATAGCAACAAGAAAAATAAAGTACCTAGGAATCAACTTAATTAAGGAGGTAAAAGACCTGTACTCAGAAAACTACAGAACAATGAAGAAAGAAATCAAGGAAAACACAAATAAATGGAAGCATATACCATGTTTGTGGATGGGAAGAATTAACATCATTCAAATGTCCAACCTACCCAAAGCAATCTACATATTCAATGCAATCCCAATTAAAATACCAATGACAGACTTCACAGAAATTGAAAAAATACTTCAAAAATTTATATGGAGCCAAAAATGCCCACAAATAGCCACCACAATCTTGAGAAAGAAGAATAAGGTAGGAGGGATCACCATACAGGACTTCAAACAATACTACAAGGCTACTGCCATCAAAACAGCATGGTACTGGCATAAGAATAGACATATAGATCAATGGAACAGAATAGAGAGCCCAGAAATTAACCCAGGACTCTATGGTCAACTAATATTTGACATAGGGGGAAGGAACATCCAATGGAGTGAAAACAGTCTCTTCAACAAATGGTGTTGGGAGAACTGCACAGCAACATGCAAAAAGATAAAACTAAACCACCAAATTACACCATACACCAAAAGAAACTCAAGATGGATAAAGGATTTAAACATAAGCAGTGCCACCATAAAGGTCCTGGAGGAAAATATAGGCAGCATACTTTTGGATATCATATGCAAAACTACTTTTACAGATACTTCACCAAGGGCAAAGGAAATAAAAGAATGAATCAACAAATGGGACTATATCAGATTGAAAATTTTCTGTACAGCTAAAGAAAATATCAGCAAAATTCAAAGGGAGCCAACTGTATGGGAAAACATAATTGCCAATGATACCTCAGACAAGGGTCTGATCTCCAAAATATACAAAGAACTAATGCGACTCAACACCAGGGAGACAGACAGCCCAATTAAAAAATGGACAAAGGACCTGAACAGACAACTCACTGAGGAAGAGATACAAAGGGCCCAGAGGCATATGAAAAAATGCTCAACATCGCTAGTCATCAGAGAGATGCAAATTAAAACTGCATTAAGATACCACCTCACACCTGTCAGAATGGCAATCATCAGCAAATCAAACAACAATTGTTGGCGAGGATGCGGGGTAAAGGGAACCCTCATACACTCTTGGTGGGAATGTAGGCTGGTGCAGCCGCTGTGGAAAACAGTATGGGGTTTCCTTAAAAAACTAAAAATGGAACTGCCTTTTGATCCAGCAATTCCACAACTTGGACTATACCCAAAGAATCCTGAAACACCAATTCATAAGAACCTATGCACACCTATGTTCATAGCAGCACTATTTACAATAGCCAAGTGCTGGAAACAGCCTAAGTGCCCATCAGTGGATGATTGGATCAAAAAACTTTGGTACATTTACAAAATGGAATTCTATATAGCAGAAAGAAAGAAGGAACTTGTACCCTTTGCAACAACATGGATAGAACTGAAGGGTATTATGCTTAGTGAAAGAAGCCAGTCAGTGAAGGACAAATATCATATGATCTCACCCATTACGGGACAATAATCAGCAAAACTAACAACAAGCAAAACAGAACCAAGTATATGAATACAAGGAATAGGCCTTCAGTGGTCAGGGGTAAAGGGGTTGGTGGGAGGGGGGAGGCAGAGGCAAAGAAGGGAGCAGCTTAGACAAGAACCTAGTATAAAGGAACCATGGACATGGACAACAGGTAGGATTGACTTTGGGGGGAATGGGTTGATGGGAAGGGGGACAGAGATGAGCAAAAAGGGGATGGATGTAATACAACAACAATAAAATTAAAAAAAATAATAAATATAAAAATAAAAAATAAAAAATGTACTTCAGTAAGTGTAAATGAGTTTACCTACATGCAGAATGTAGGATGGCTCTTATATGTATAGTATTCAAGTGCTTGTTACTATTATTTTTTAAAACAATTTATTATAAAAGTACCATACTCTACAGAAAGCTGGCAAAAGATCTAATAAAAGAGTTTGACACCCTTGCTAGAGTCAAGACATAAAAATCAATAATTTTCCTTTTTCTAGTAGTGATCAATGTAAGAATGTATTAGAGTAAAGATACAGTTTAAATAGCAACAAAAGCTATAAAGTATTAATAAATAAAGCTAATACAAATGTGCAAAATGTTTATGGAAAACACTTGGAAAATACAGAAAAGGTAAATAGAAATGCTTTTCCATTGGTTTGGGGAAGGAAGACATTGTAGATTTTTAAAGTACCATGAATAAAGATCTTAAATAGGCAATTTTGGGGAATTGTTTGGTACAGGGTGAAATACTGATAACAGAGTAAGAATAAGGAAGAAAAACTCATACTGAGTAAGGTCATGGATGGCTTTGAATGTTAGATTAACTATTTTTTAATTAATTTAATAGGTGTCAGGAAACCATTGCAGACTTACAAATAGTTAATAGAAGGGACCTCAGAACAGGAAGTTATCCCAGGAGAAAAGCACTTAAATAATGTCCTGGGAATTGCCCAGGGGATGGAAATAGAAGAAAATGTATCTATTTTAGAATGGTTAAAAAGAAAAATAAATCACTTAAAATAATTCTAATAAATAAACAAAGTCAAAATACAAAATTAACAATATCAAACAGAAATACAGTAAATAGTTTAAGGACACACAGAACAAAAAAATATACGACATCAAAAATATAAAGTGTGCAGGAGGTAAAGTAATTGAAACATCTTAAATGTGTAGCATTTTCAGAATGTATTCTAAGTTAACATACCTATTAAAGATAGACAACTATAATGTATATCAGTATATATGAATCTAATGATAAACACATAGCAAAAACTTATAAAAATGTATAAAATAATAAAAAGAAACCCAAATATAACATCAAATAAAACCAGCAAATCACAAAGAAAGAACCCAAGAGAAGAAGAAAGTAAGAGAGAAAAGTTACAAAATGACCAAAAGTCAAATAACACAATGGTAAAAACTACACATTTGTCAATAATTAATTTAAATGTAAATGGACTAATTTATTCAATAAAAAGATATAGGGTGACTAAATGGACATAAGGCAAAATCCATCTATATGCTACCTAAAAGAGACATATGAGCACAAAATACATACACAGACTGAAAGTGGAGGGATAGAAAAATATTCCATGTAAATAAAAATGAAAAAACAAAAAATAAAATTTGGTAGCAACACTTACATTAAATAAAATAGAATTTAAAACAAATACTGAAAAAGGAGACAATGACAATCCCATATTGATAAAGGGGTTATTCCTAAAAGAGGATATAACATTTGTAACTATACACCCCACATAGAATCGCCTAAATATATTAAGCAACTATTAACAGACAAAAGAGACAAATTGACAGTAATACAATAATAGTAAGAGACATTAATAACTCACATCATTGAATAGATAATCCAGACAGCAAATCAATAAGAAAAATATGGACCTAAGTTACATTTTGTCCAGATAAACTTAATATTTCTAAAACATTTCATTTAAAAATACAATAACCACATTATTTTCAATTACACATTGAAGATTCTGCAGGAAATACATATTAGGCCACAAAATGTCAACAAATTTTTAAAATATTGAAATCATATCAAGTATCATTTTCTGAACAAAATGCTATGAAATTAAAAATTAATTACAAGAAAAATGAAAAAATATGAATGTGAATTGAAAAGTATGGTAGCCCTGGCCAATGTGGCTCAGTGAATTAAGCGCTGGCCTGCAAACAAAGGGATCCAGGTTCGATTCCTGGTCAGGGCACATGCCTCGGTTGCGGGCCAGAGGCAACCACACGTTGATGTTTCTCATCCTCTCTATCTCCCTCCCTTCTCTTCTCTCTAAAAAATGAATAAATAAAATCTTTAAAAAAGAAAAAGAAAGAAAAGTATGGTAGTATTGTAAAAAGAATGATGAATCAAAGAGAAAAACAAACAGGAAATTTAAAAATACATTGAAAGGAACAAAAATTAAAGAAAAACTACTCAAAACCTGTGAAATAAAGTAAAAACATTCCAAACAAGGAAGTTCATAAAATACAGGATTACCTCATTAAAAAATAAACAAAGGGGAGCAGTTTAGTCAAGAACTTAGTATAGAAGAACCATGGACATGGACAACAAGTGGGATTGACTTTGTGGGGGAGTGGGAGGGTGGGGAAGGGGACAGAGGGGAGTAAAAAAGGGATGGATGTAATGCAACAACAATAAAATTAAATTAAATAATAAATGAATAAATAAGGAAAAATCACAAATAATCTCATAATAAAAGAACTAGAAAAAGTGGAACAAGAAAAAAAAACAAAAAATAAAAAGCAGAATGTTAGGATGCAGGGGCAGACAAACTGGAGACAGTACATATTTTTGAACTTTAATTGTACCTAGACTTTAGTTAAAACCCTAACAGTCAATGTTAACATATCTAACCTGGCAGGATTATTATAATGGAAGGGGACAGGAAACTCATAGGGATGAGATAATGAAGTTAGCTTGTCCCCAGAATCCCTGGGGAGATGTCAATGAAGCAACTACCATCATCAGATAGAACCTCTTAGCCCCTCCTTACTACAGAAAGTAGGGTGATAACCTAATCTTCCTTTGATCCAGGTAACTGTGAAATATCTGTATAAAAGCCCCAACCCAGTGATGTCAGTTTGAAGATGGCTTTTCTAAAGCCTCCTCCCTTGGCACTCCCTATTCTCCTTGTTCCCTTTTTCTTTCCCCCAATAAATGTATGGCTTAATTGCACAGTAGTCTCTGGGTGTGATTTTTCCAATCAAGGCTGACCTTACACAGAAAAAAAAAATTAAAATATAAATTAAAAAATTAAAGATCAAAGAAATGAGGACTGGTTCTTTCAAAAGAATTTTTAAAATTATAAACCTTACCCAGACTCATCAAGAAAGAAAGAGGGCTCAAATAAAAAAAACCAGAACTAAAAAAAGGAAATTACAACCAACACCATAAAATAAAAAGGATCATTAAAGAACACTACAGTAACAGAGACTTCTAAGATGGCAGCAGAGTAACTGGCAGCCCAGTCTACTTGCTCCCATCCCAAACCAGACTTGGATTGAAAATACAAAACAAAAACCAAAAGAGGTGGTGGGTGAGTGGGAACACAGATGCAGATCTGAGCAAAAGCAAATGTGGAGACTAAGCAGGACCCCCAGAAACCAATGCAGGCAGGCCTGCCCAGGGCCAGCAGCAATTGCTCCCTAAGCAGGATCCCATTGAGGCTTCCCAGCCCAGTGCTGCTGGCTACACAGAGTAGATACTCTCTGCAGATCAGCTCAGGAGCCAAGCTACCAGGGTGGAGAGAGATCCATGAGCCCTAGAAACTGCCTGCCCTTGGTGGAAGATTGCTGGAGAAAGCAAGGAGGGGACCTCACCTGTGGCTAAATCACCACAGGGCTTTCCCTGGCACCATGCTATCTGGAAAAGATCCAGCTAGAAACTTAATACAGAACAGCTGGAAGCACAGAAAGCTGAGCCCAGACCTGACCCTGAAAGACTATGCAATTTCTGGGGAGGGAGTGACTCAGGAAAATAGGGTACACAGGCTCTGGTACTGTGGTAAGAACCACACAGAGACTCTAAAAGAGAAGCCAAAGCAAGACCCCAAAATGAGAAGTGACCCAGCACTTTCCTGAGCGGGGACATGATGCCTCTACCAGACAAAAACTCTGACACAGCTAGGCAGGAACAGGGGGAGGGGATCAACCCAGGCAGGCTCAGACCAGAGAGCTGGTCAGAGAGGAAAAGCTGACACAAGACCACAGCAGGCAGGAGCTGAATGCAGCAGTGTCCTGCTGGGACTATTTCCTCAGGGGAAACAAGAAACAGTTTTGGAAAGGTCTTTCACTAGATACCAGGAGCTACCCAGGCCAACAGGTGTAGAACTCCCCCTTGCATAACTTTCAAACCTCATATACTGTCCACTCCTTCTTCTTATTTATTTATTTATTTTTTTGCTGACTAAAGTTTTTTTTTTTAATTTTATTGTTCTTATCTTATTTTACCTTCTCCATTTCTCCTCTTATCATGGATTTCAATTCAATTCTATTAGTTCCAGCAATGACTTATTTACATTCCATCCTCACACTACATCCCCACTCCAGCCTCTCAAAACCAATTACGATAGTCATTAGCAACCTCAAATTATATTTCCTATCCTAAAAATTCCCATGTTTGTACACCACCTGTATCAATTTAACTTGGTAGTTGCAGACAAAATTGTTATTAATAGATTTTTTCAAACACACATCTAGAAAATCACTATTTTTGTATTTCAAATACCAACTGTATCACTCCCCTTCTTTATCTTGCCTTCCTCTAGCCCTTTCCAGTTTTAATTTGAAAGGTAATTTTCCCCCTGTATTAGCCTGGTTTACATTTCTCACTTCCAGTACTGTTTTTCCCTTCACCCTCTCCTCCATCTTGCCCCCAACCCACCTATATAAATCTTATATATACATATATAATATATACATATATATATGTATATATATATATATATACACACACACACGTGTGTGTGTGTGTGTGTATAGGCTCAAACCTAACACTACACACTTCCCTTCTCTTACTACACTCCACCTTTCTCCCTCTTTTTTACCTATGAGGTAAATATTAGCTCTTTTTCCTATGCCTCATCTCTATTACCCACTCTCATTATCTCTTTTCTCCCTGTCCTCGAAAAATCACTTTTCCCTGTTAGTCACCTCATATTGTTTTTTTGTTTTTGTTTTTGTTTTCTTTTTCTTTTAATAATGGTCTTAATTTCTTTACACCTGCATTAATATTGGCTTATTTGCTGCTGGTAGGGTGATTGTCGGTGGGGATTGTTTTTGTGGGTGTGTGTCTGTTTCCTGGGCTGTTTGGCTTTTATTCTAACAGAACTAGTCCAACAGAATACAACACATGGTGGGTGGTGTAACCTTCAATCAGCCAGCCAGAGAGAAGTACTCTCCAAAAAACAAACCAAAAGCAATCTGAATCCAACCATGACCAGAAACCCCACTTTAACAGCATAAAGGGCACCCCCAAGAGCATCAAGCTCAAGAGTTTAAAGAAACTGTACCAATTAATCTCACACATCCCCTAACAAAGAAGGTCACATTGCAATGACAAGGAGCCAAAGCAGACCAAGTTAACACAGAAAGAAATAAGAAGAATCACCCAAAATGGGAACCATGAATTAAAAGCAAAGGCGTTGCAGCAAGAAAAACTGCTAAACAAAATTGAGGCAAGCAAACTATCAGATCTTGAGTAGTTTCTATAAACTACTGGTTATAGAAAAGCTCAATGAACTCAGTGAGAACTACAAAGAACTCCAGAGGAGCTATAAGGAACTTACTGAGAACAACACCAGTATAAAAAAGGACATAGAAACCATCAATAAAAGGCAAAAGAAAATGAAGAATACAATTGCTGAAATGAACATAGTAGAAGGAATTATAAGAAGGTAAGATCAAGCAGAGGATTGAATCAGCAAGCTGGAGGATAAATTTTTTTTTTAAAATTCCCAGCCAGAAGAGCAAAATTTAAAAACACTAAAAAATGATGAAGAGGGTTTAACAGAGATACAGGACAACATGAAATGTAATAATATACATGTCATAGGGATACTACAAGGAGAAGAGAAGGAGCAAGGGATAGAAAACCTGTTTGAAAAAGAATAACAAAAAACTTCCCTAACTTGAGGAGAGAAAACATCACACAAAATCCAGGAGGCACAGAGGGTCCCAATAAAAATGAACTCAATGAGGCCCACACCAAGGCGCATAATGGAAATGGCAAAATTCAAAGACAAAAAGAGAATCTTAAAGGAAACAAGAGAAAAACAATAACATACAAGGATGACCCAATAAGGTTATCAACTGATTTCTCAATAGAAACACTACAAGCCAGAAGGGAATGGCAAAAAACTCCAAGCAGCAGTTTAGTCAAGTAACTAGTATGGAAGAACCATGGGCATGGACAAGTGGGATTGACTATGTTGGGGAGTGAGTGGGTGGGGAAGGGGACTGAGGGGAGTAAAAAGGGTATGGATGTAATACAACAACAATAAAATTAAATTTAAAAAGAAAGAAAGAAAGAAAAAAACCAAAACTCCAAGCAATGATAAACAAAGACCTCCAACCAAGACCAGTGCAACAGAATGAAAAAAGGCTGGACAAGAATGAAGAGGTTTTAAGAGAGCTGCAGGACAACATGAAACATAATAATATCCATATCATAGGGATACCGGAAAGAGGAGAGAAACAAGGAATGGAAAATCTGTTCAAAAAAGTAATGATAGAAAACTTCCCTAAGCAGGTCAAGACAAAACTAAGAAACAAAACTATAGGGCAATATCTCTGATGACATAGATGCTAAATTCTCAACAAAATATTGGCCAACCAGATTCAGCAATACATTAAAAAGATCAGACGCCATGATCAAGTGGGCTTCATTCCAGGGATGCAAAATGGTGCAACATTCGCATGTCAAAAAACATAATACATCACGTCAACAAATTGGAAGACAAAAACCCTGTGATCATACCAACAGATGCTGAAAAAGCATTTGATAAAGTACAGAACCATTTATGATAACAACACTCAGCAAAACTGGAATAGAGGGAGCATACCTCAACATCATAAAAGCCATATATGAGAAACCTGAAGCAAACATCATACTTACTCAGCAAAAACTAAAAGCTTTCCCCCCAACCTCAGGAATAAGACAAAGCTATCCACTTTCTCCATTTTTGTTCAACATCATTTTGGAAGTTCTAGCCATAGCTAGAGAAGAAAAAAAAAAAAAAAAAAATCAAAGATATCCAAATTGGGAAGAAGGAAGTCAAACTGTCATTAGTTGCAGATGATATGATAGGGTCATACAAAACCTGATAGACGCCACCAAAAACTTACTCAACCTAATAAGCAAATTTAGCAAAATAGCTGGATAGAAAGTCAATATCCAGAAATCAATGATATTTTTGTATACCAATAATGAAACATCAGAGATAGAAGCTAGAAAATAAACCTGATTTACCATAGCAACAAGAACAATAAAGTACTTAGGAATAAATTTAACCAAGGTGATAAAAGACCTGTACTCATAAAACTACAGAACATTGAAGAAAGAAATTAAGGAAGATACAAATAAATGGAAGCATATACCATGTTCATGGATGGGAAGAATTAACATCATTCAAATGTCCATACTACCCATAGATTCAATGCAATCCCAATTTAAATACCAATGACAGACTTCACAGAAAAAGAAAAAATACTTCAACAATTTATATGAAGCCAAAAAATGCCCATGAATAGCCACAGTAATCTTGGGTAAGAAGAACAAGGTAGGAAGAATCACAATACCAGACATCAAATTGTACTACAAGGCTAATGTAATCAAAACAGTCTGGTATTGGCATAAGAATAGACATATAAATCAATGGAATGAATAGAGAGCCCAGAAATAAACACAGAACTCTATGGTCAATTAATATTTGACAAAGGGGGAAGGAACATAAAATGGAGTAAAAATAGTCTCTTCAAAAAGTGGTGGGAGAACTGGACAGCAACATGCAAAAATATAAAACTAGACCACCAACCTACACCAGAATAAACTCAAGATGGATAAAGGACTTAAACATAGGCCATAACACGATAAAACTCCTAGAGGAAAACATAGGAAGTAAAATGTCATTTATCCTATGCAGAAATGTTTTCACTTATACTTCTCCAAGGGCAAAGGATATAAAGAAACAAATAAACAAATGGGATCATATCAACCTGAAAAGTTTCTGTTCAGCTAAAGAAAACATCAGCAAAATTAAAAGGGAACCAACTGTATGGGAAAACATATTTGCCAATGATACCTCAGACAAGGGGTTGATCTCCAAAATATATAAAGAACTTATGTGGCTCAACACCAGGGAGACAGGCAGCCCAATTAAAAGATGGGCAAAGGACCTGAACAGACACTTCTCTGAGAAGGACATACAAAGGGCCCAAAGGCATATGAAAGAATCCTCAACATCACTAGCCATCAGATAGACACAAATTAAAAACACAATAAGATACCACCTCACACCTCTCAGAATGGCAATCATCAACAAATCAACAAACAAGTGTTGGTGAGGATGTGGGGAAAAGAGAACCCTGGTGCATTGTTGGTGGGAATGCAGGCTAGTGCAGCCACTATGGAAAACAGTATGGAGTTTCCTTAGAAAACTGAAAATGGAACTGCCTTTTGATCCTGTAATTCCACTACTTGGACTATACCTGAAGAACCCTGAAACATCAATTGAGAAGAACCTAGGTACCCCTATGTTCATACTAGCACTATTTACAATAGCCAAGTGCTGGAAACAGCCTAAGTGCCCATCAGTGGATGATTGGATCAAAAAACTTTGGTACATTGACAGCAGAAGAAAGAAAGAACTCCTACCCTTTGCAACAACATGGATGGAACTGGAGAGCATTATGCTTAGTGAAATTAGCCAGTCAGTGAGAGACAAATACCATATCATCTCACCCATTACAGGGCAATAATAAATAAAACAAAAACAACAAGCAAAATAGAACCAGATACATGAATACAGTGAATAAGACCTTCAGTGGGCAGAGGGGAGGGAGGGGGAAGAGGAAAAGAAGAGGAGCAGTTTAGTCAAGAAACTAGTATGGAAGAACCATCGACATGGACAACAAGTGGGATTGACTTTGGGGGGAAATGGGTGGGGGGGAAGGGGACAGAGAGGAGTGAAAAGGGGATGGATATAATACAACAATAAAATTAAATTAAAAAATAAAATAAGATATAACCCTTGTAAGCATATATGTATCAAACATTGTACCCAAATATATAAGGAAAATCTTGGGGAACTTCAAAAAGGACATCATCAGAAACATAGTAGGGGATTTTAACACTCCATTGTCAAAAATAAAAGATCTTCCAAGGAAAGAGACACCAAAGATATTTTGGCATTGAACAACACTGTTGATGAAATGGATTTAATTGATATATACAGAATCTTTCACCATAGGAAAGCAAAATATACATTCTATTCAAATGTACATGGAATATTCTCTAAGACCACACAGAACACAAAAAAAGCCTCAACAAATTAAAAAAATAAATTATATCAATCATTTTCTCAGATCACAGTGGCTTGAAACAAGAAATGAACCCAAAGGGAAAAACTCAAAAACATTCAAATTCATGGAGACTAAATAACAGGCTATTAAATAATGAATGGGTTAACAATGAGACTAAAGAAGAATCAGAAGGTTTCTGGAAACAAATGAAAATGAACACACAATAGCCCAAAACCTGTGGGACATAGAAAAGGCAGCCCTGAAAGGGAAGTTCATAGCAATACAGACCTACCGAAAAGGCTTTGAAGAAGCTCACATAAATGATCTAACCATAAAACTACAAGAACTAAAGGATCAACAAAAACCCAAAACAAGTAGAAGAAAGAAAATCATCAAGATCAGAACAGAATTAAATGATGTAAAGACTAAAAGAACAATTCAAAGGATAAATAAATCCAGGAGCTTGTTCTTTGAAAAGTTAAATAAAATTGACAAGCCATTTTTAAGCAGCTGACTAATCAAGAAAAAAAGACAGAGGACTCAAATCAACAAAATCAGAAATGACAAAAGAGAAACCACAACTAATACCACAGAAATGCAAAGGATTGTAAGAAATTACTATGAAGAGGTATATGGCAAAAAATCTGACAACCTGAGTAAAATGCACACATTTCTAGAAACATATACTCTTCCAAAACTGAACCAAGGAGAGTTAGAAAGCCTGAATAGACTGATAATAACAAGTAAAATTGAAGCAGTAATAAAAAACTCCCATACACAAAAGCCACAGAGTAGATGGCTACACACACATTTTACCAAACATATAGAGAACAACAAACTCCACTCCTTCTCAATCTATTCCAAAAAATACAGGAAGCGGAAAGACTCCCAACCTATTTCTATGAGGCTAGTATCATTTAAATCCCAAAATCAGGTCAAGACACACAAGGAAAGAAAACTATAAGCCAATATTGCTGATGAACCTAGGCACTAAAATTCTAAACAAAATATTGACAAACCAGCCCTGGCTGGTGGCACAGTAGATAAGGTCCCAGCCTGCTAACCCAAAGGTTGCTGTTTTGATTCCCCAACCAGGGTACATATCCAGGTTGCAAGCCAGGTCTCCAGCCAGGTCTGTAGCTGGAGGCAGGTGAAAGGCAAGTATACATTGATGTCTGTCTTCCTCTCTGCCTCTCTTCCTGTTTCTCTCTCTAAAAATAATAAATAAAATCTTTAAAATATATATTGGCAAACCAGATCCAGCAATATATTAAAAAGGTCATATACCACAATCAAGGGGGATTCACCCCAGGGATGCAAGGATAGTACAATATTCACGAATCAGTAAATGTAATGCACCATATAAAAAAGGTGAAAGACAAAAACCATAAAATCATATCAATAGGTACCAGAAAAGCATCTGATAAAGTACAGCATCCATCTATGATTTAAAAAAACACTCAGCAAAGTGGGAATAGAGGGAGCATACCTCAACATAAGAAAGGCCATATACTTCACAGATTTAGAACAAATACTTCAAAAGTTATATGGAGGCATAAATGACCCCAAATAGCCATAGCAATCTTGAAAAAGAAGAACAAAGTAAGAGGAATCATAATACCAGATATCAAACTATATTACAAAGTTATTATAATCAGAACAGTCTGGTACTGGCATAAAAATAGACATATATATATATATATATATATATATATATATATATATATATATATGGAACAGAACAGAGAACCCAGAAATGAACCCAAGTCTTATGGTCAACTAATTTTTACAAAGGGGTTGAGCCATAAAATGGTAAAATGGAGTGACAATAGCCTCTTCAACAAGTGATATTGGGAGAACTAAATAGGAACATGCAAAATAATGAAACTAGATCACTAATTTACACCATACAACAGATTAAACTCAAGATGGATAAGACTTAAACATAAACTGTGGCACCATAAAAGTTCTAGAGGAAAACATGGTAGAAAATTTTCAGATATCCCATGCAGCAATATTCACCAAGAGCAAGAAAAATAAATAAAAAAATAAATGAATGGGACTACATCGAAATAAAAAGGTTTTGTTTGGCACAGAAAACATTAGCAAACCAAAAAGGGAAACAAGGGAACTATCCATATGGGAAAACATATTTGCTAATCATACTTCAAACAATGGTTTGATCTCAAAAATATATAAAGAAGTTATATGACTCAACATCAGGAAGACTGACAAACCAATTAAAATATGGGCGAAGGACCTGAATAGACACTTCTCCAAGGAGGGCATACAAAGGGTCCAAAGGAATATAAAAGAACACTCAACATCACTAGCCATCAGAGAGATGCAAGTCAAAATCACAATGAGATACCACCTCACACCTGTCAGAATGGCCATCATCAACAATTCAACAAACAAGTGCTGGTGAGGATGTGGAAAAGAGAAAACCCTAGTTCACTGTTGGTGAGAATGCAGACTGGTGCAGCCACTATGGAAGGCAGTATGGAATTTCATCAATAAACTAAAAATGGATCTGCCTTTTGACCCCACAATTCCACTGCTAGGTCTATACCCAAAGAACCCTGAAACACTAAGTCAGAAAAACCTATGCACTTAGGTTCATATGTTCATAGTAGCGCTATTCACAATAGCTATGTACTGAAAACAGCCTAAGTGCCCATCAATGGATGAATGGATCAAAAAACTGTGGTACATTTACACAATGGAATACTACATAGGAGGAAGAAAGAAGGGACGCCTACCTTTTGTGACAGCCTGGTTGGAACTGGAGAGTATTATGCTTAGTGAAATAAGCCAGGCAGCAAAAGACAAATACCATATGACCTCACCTAATATAGTAGACTAATGAATAAACAACTAGACAAGCAGGAAGAAACCAGAGACATGGGGAAGGGGGGAGGAGCAGAATGATTGTGACCAGATTGGAGGGAGTTGGAAAGAGGAAAAGAGAGTGGGAAGAAGAGGAAGAGTTTAGAGGAAGAACTAAGGTCAAAGATCCATGGACATGAATAAGCAGATGGGGATTGACTGGGGATAGGTGAGTATTATGGGAGGAAAGTAAAACAACTAATACAAAAATAATAAATCAATTTTTAAAATATTAGTAACAATTATATTCCAACATATTGGACAACTAGAAGAAATGGAAAAATTTCTAGAAAACTACACCCTTGCAAAATTTAACTACAAATAACCAGAAATCTGAACAGATGAATTATTACTAATAAAATTGAAGTATTTTTTTTAAAACTCCCAACAAGCAAAAGTTCAAGACCAGAGAACTTCAAGTTGAATTCTACCAAATATTTAAATAAAAATTAATACCTGGCACTGACCATTCCAGGTCAATTGACTAGGTCTTGTCCAGCAAAACTAGAGGTTGCCAGTTGAATTCCCTGTCAAAGCACATGCCTGGGTTGCAGGTTTGGTCCCTAATCAGGGTGCTTGCAAGAGGCAACAGATAAATGTTTCTTTCCTGCTCTTTCTCCCTCCCTCCTCCTTTTCTAAAAATAAAAATAAATAAATGGAATCATTTATTTTTCTAAAAATAAATGAATGGTTGTACTTCCAAAATTACTTTAATAAATTCAAGAGGAAGGAACATTTCTAATCACATTCTACAAAGCCAGAATTATGCTAAAACCAAAACTAAAGATACTACAAAAAATTCAGGTCAATACACCTTATGTAAATAGATACTAAATCTCAACAAAATATTAGTAAACCAAATTCAACAATATAATAAAAAGACCATATACCACAATCAAGTGGGAGTTAGTCCACGGATGCAACAATGGTTTAATATTCACAAATCAATCAATGTGATATACCACATTGAGAAACAAAATATAAAATTTTATAATAAACTCAATAGATGCAGGAAAACATTTGACAAAACCATCACATACTTGCAATAAAAACTCATGACAAATTGGGTATAGACAGAACATATCTCACATAATATAAGTCACATATGACAAACCCACAGTTAATATCATACTCAACAGCAAAAAGCTAAAAGCCTTTTTTTTAAATCAGAAACAAGACAAGGATGCCCACTTTTACCTTTATTCAACACAATATTAAAAGTCCTAGGCACAAGGACTTATGGTCAAGATGGAGGTATACGTAAACATGCTTCACCTCCTCATGCAACCATAGCAAGAAATACAACTGGATCTCAAACTAATAATACCAAGACCATCAGAAAATCAAGCTATATGGATGGTTAATAACCAATCATTTTAAAAAGACATATTTGTGCCAACAGGAGGGGTAGAGTCATGAAGAGAGGCAAAGGGGTGGTATGGTGGAGAAAAATGGCAGCAGCAGCAGCAGTAATGACAGAATGAATAGAAGGGATGGCATGCCAGTAAGCAATCCCAGACTCAGCGCAGATCACAAAGCCCAGGGTTCTAGCACAAGGAAGATAGATCCCATTACCTTTGGCTGTGAAAAACCAAAGAGGATTAGGGCAGTAAAAGAAACTGCCAGACTTTTACCCCTGAAAGGGCCAGCATGGTCTTAGAATGGGTACAAACCCACCAACTCCAGTGCTCACCACTGGGGCAGCAGCTAAAAAAGCACCAGTTATTACACAAGAGGGTGAAGTGATTGGAAGTGGGGCAAGCACTGAGTGAACTTCCAGAAGCCAGGTGGCAGTATTGCCCTTCTCTGACTCTTCATCACACAGCCACAAAGCAGTGGAGGGGTTTTCCCACCCTGGCAATTACCTAAGGCTCCACTCCACACTATTTACAGGTGCCTTTCCTACATAAGCTATACTACTAAAATTGGATTAAAAGCAGTTTTACCTAATACACAGAAACAAATACATGGAGGCTGATAAATTGAGGAGATCAAGGACCATGGCCCAAATGAAAGAAAAGATTAAAACTCAAGAAAAAAATATCTAAGTGAAATGGAGATATCCAACCTACTAGATGCAGAGTTCAAAACATTCATTATCAGGATGACTAGAGAACTCCCTATCACACACACACACACACACACACACACACACACACACACAGAGAAAGAAATAAAGGTTATACTAAGTGAAATTAAGAATAATCCATCAAGACCATGAACAGTAAAAATGACAACAAACTCACAACTATCAACAAATGAATCTAAAACAAACTAAACAAACAGCTAGAATGGGAACAGAATCATAGATGTGGAGATCATATGGAGTGTTGTCAGTGCAGAGGGGAAGGGGGAGAATGGAAGAAAGGGTGTAGGAGTTAAGAAGCATAGCTGGTAAGTATGAAATAAACAAGGAGACATTAAGAATAGGATAGGAAATGGAAAAGTCAAAGAACTTACATACATGACCTATGGACATGAACTAAGTGGAGAGGAATTACTGGAGGAAAGGGAGGTACTGGGCAGAGAGGGGCACAGGGGAAAAATTGGAACAGCTGTAATAGCAAAATCAATAAAATACATTTAAAATTAAAACACACACACACACACACACATACACACACATACACACAAAGAATAATCCATAGGAAACAAACAGAGAAGGGAAGTAAGTTGGACTTAAACCAATTATTTGGAACATAAGAAAGAAATTAACAGTCACCCAGTACTTATTGAAGAAACAAGAATTGAGAAATATAAAACCAGGATTATGAACCTCTGGGACATCTCTAAACATGCCAACATAAAAATCATAAGGATGCCAGAAGGAGGTGAGGAAGAGAAATTGAAAACTTGCTTGAAAAAAAATAATGAAGGAAAACTTCCCAAATTTGACAACATAAGTAGACATACAAGTTCAGGAAGCACAGTGAATCCCAAACAAGCTAGACCCAAGAGGACCACACCAAGACACATCATAATTAAAATGCCAAAGGTTAAAGATAAAGAAGTAATCGTAAAAGCATCAAGAGAAAAGCAGAGAGTTACCTACAAAGAGATTCCTATAAGACTATTAGCTGATTTCCCAAAAGAAATTTTGCAGTCAAGAAGGGCCTGGCAAGAAGATGAAAAGCAAGGGCATACAAACAAGAATACTGTGTTCAGCAAAGTTGTCATTTAGAATGGAAGGGCAAACAAAGTGCTTCTCAGATGCACTAAAGCTAAAGGAGTTCATCATTACCAAGTCTTTATTATATGAAATGTTAAAGGGACTTAAGAAAAAGAAGACCAAAATTATGAACATCAAAAAGGCAACAAACTCACAAGTATCAACAGAACCTAAAAAATAATATTGAAAACAAAAACAAACCAAGCAAACAACCAGAATAGGACCAGAATTATAGGTATGAGGATCATTGGGAGGGTTATCAGCTGGGAGGGGGATGGGGATGAAACAAGAAAATGGTGCAGGGATTGGGAAGCATAGTCAGTGGGTACAAGATAGACAGGGGGAAGTTAAAAATAATAGAGGAAAGGGTGAAATCTAAGAACTGATATGCACAATCCATGGACATGAACTAAAGGGAGATGAGACTGCAAGAAGGAATAGGTGGGGAGCAAAGGGAAAAGGATTTGGAGCAACTGTAACAGTATAATTAATAAAGTATACTTAAAAAACAATTGAATCTGAAAAACAAACTAAGCAAACAATATCAGAGACAGAACATGGATATAGAAAGTTTTCGATAGTTGCCAGATGGAAAGGGGTGTAGGGGAATTTGTGTAGAGGTGAGGGATTAAGTAGCACAAATATGTAGCTACAGAATAGCCATGGATATAAAGCATAGGAAATGGATTAGCCAAAGGGCTTATACATATAACCCATGGACATGAACGGTAATATGGAGATTCCTTGAGGAAGGAGGATGCTAGATGGAGGGGGGCAAAGGTGAAAAATTGGGACAACTGTAATCGCATAATCAATAAAATATAATTGAAAATAAAAAAGGAAATTAAGCAAATAATCCCATTTAAAATTGCATCAAAAGATTAAATATCTAGGAATTAATTTAACCAAGGAGGAAAAGCTCTTTATTTCAAAGTATGAGACACTGATGAAAGAAACTAAAGATGACACAAATGAGAGGCTACACTGTACTCATAGGCAGAAAAAATAAATATCATTAAAATGTCCATGCTACCCAAATCTATCTATAGCTTCAAAGCAATCTCTATCAAAACACAAATGGCATTTTGTCACAAAAGGAGAACAAATAATCTTAATATTTATATGGAACCAAAAATAGACCAAATAACCAAAACAATCTTCAGGGGAAAAATAAAAATAAGTTGAGTGTATCACAATATCTGATGTCAAATTATATTATAAGGCTATAATATAGCAGCATGGTACTAGCATAAAAATAAACATACATTAATGTTACAGAATGAAATGTCAAGAAATAAACTCACCCCTATATGGTAAATTAATCTATGACAAAGGAGGCAGGAATATATAATGGGGTAAAAGTCATCTCTTCAATAAATGGTGTTGGAAAAAATAGATACATACAAAAAATAAAACTACCACTTTCTTTCACCATACACAAGAGTTAACTCAAATTGATTAAACTTAGTTTTAAGGCACGAAATAATAAAATTCCTAGAAGAAAACATTAGCACTAAGACTGTGGTTGATGCTATCAATATGTTATTTTTTGATATATTTCCTCAGGAAAAAGAACAAGCAAAAATAAAATAAGACTGCATCAAACTAAAAGGCATTTGCTACTGTTCCTTTCAAGTGGACTTCCTTAGTCCTCTCTTTGCACACTTCCCTAAAAATTCTAAAAGGTCCACAAAACCCAAACAATTAGCAGTTGGCTTCAGTTTGCCCTATACCTCTTATTAAGTACCTCCCATCCAGGCACTAATAAAAGCCAGTCTTGGTTTGCAGCATAGCCTCTCATAGGTACCTTAAAGACCAGTACAAGCAGCTACTACATGCAGATCACTTCATGGCTTGAGTAAATTCCTCTCATTACCCTGCCAACAAGGCACAACTACAAGATGAGGATTTACTTTGCTCACATAAAGGGTGAACCTTGAGTACCCATAGTGAGTGATGGAAAAGGTTGTGCCACTGGACCCTACAGGAAACCTACTATGTTAGGCCATATCACCAAGTCAAGGAGTCAAAGCACCTATATCTAATACACAGGAAAAAAAACACAGGAGGGCTGTCAAATTGAGGAAGCAAAGAACTGTGGTCCAAATGAAAGAATAGAAAAAAATCCCTAGAAAAACTTTAAAAAATTGAAATAGCCAACATATAACATGTATAATTCAAAATACTGGTGATCAAGCTGCTCAGAGAAATGACTGAGTATGGCTACCAAAAAAGTGAAGAAGTAAAAGGTAAATAAAGTGAGATAAAATTTACAGGGAGGAGGACCAAGATGGCGTAGGAATAAGTGGAGCTAACCACTCTTCACCCAAGTCGCATCTGGAATTACTTTTTTGGAGAAAAAAATCATCTGGAATAACCAACAGAACACCAGCTGGAAAGAAGCCCTATAACCACGAACAGAACAGAAGAGGATGCTTCATGACAACGTGACTGGTAGGAATCGTGGAAATGTAAGAGGGCTGGTTGGGCCCCAACCAGAGGCAGCAGCCGAAAAAACAGAGCTGGGGGCTCCACCTGAGAAGAGTGGGTTCTGGTCCCCCAGCTGGGTTTCCCAGCCTGCAGCAACATGGCAAAGAGTAAAACAGCATACAGCTGACAAGGGCAGAAAGCCGTGGAGTTTACTAGCCTAAGAGAGTGCTGGAGACAGAGAACTACTAGGGTGACCACAATGAAAATACATTGACACCCACCTACTCTGGGTTCCAGCGGAGGGAGGGCAGAGAGGACTGGAGATGCTTAGGGAGAGTTTGCAGTGGTGGCTTGGAAGAGAGAAGTGGAGAAGCAGCTGTGGGGATCCCAGTATTGACTCATTGCCCACATCTCAGGCAGACTAGGGTGTGCCAACTGGCTTCTAAATGAGGGGTCCTCATAGCCACGCTCACTGGAAGCAATCTGCCCCACCCAGTGGTGCCTGAGCCTTGATCCTGATCACAATTCATTGGTTTACGTCTACATAAACCGCCCCTGCCCTGCCTTGTCTGAGTGCAGATACAAAAGTTGGCACCTGAAGTGGTATTTCCCACCCAGCAGCACCTGGGGCTAGCAGCTGACTATAAACTCTCTGACTTACAGCTGGGTCAGCCAGTCAGTCCTGCACAGTAGCCTGTAACTCTGATGACCTATCGTGGATTCATTGGTTAGCAACTGAGTTGGTCCTTCTCAAATAGCAGTACCTAGGCCTGGCAGCTGATTACAAACTCACTGATTTACATAGCTGGGCCAGTAGCCCCTCACAGTAGCGTACAAGCCTGGCAACTGATCCTAAATTCATTGGTCTACAACTGAGTTGCTCAGTCTCGCCCAGTGGCACCTGGGACTAGAGAATGATCACAGATTCATTGATTTACAACTTAGAGAGGCAAGGAGGGGGAGGAGCTTAGACAAGAACCTAGTATAAAGGAACCATAGACATGGACAACAGCCCTCAGGTCCAGGCTCCATCTGGACAAGTCAAGGATTATTAAGGGTGGACAGCCATATAAACCCCTTCTTATTATTATTATTATAATTTTTATTTCTTTTTTCCTGTTGTATTGTTTTGTTTGGTTTAGATTGGTTTGGTTTTTTGTTTTTTGTTTTTTTGTTTTGTTTTTGTTTTTGTTTTTGTTTATTCTGCTAAAAGCCCACAGGCCCAGAATACAGCCAGACAGCCCAAATAAAGGACACACCAACAACATCAAGTAGAGAAAATCTGGGAGATGGCAACATTGAACTCCACAAATCTCCTATTACAGAAAGGGTGCTCAACTAAGGAAAGGAAGCAAAGCAGGTTAACCCAAGGAAAAAACAAAAATAAATAAATAAATAAAAAGCAAGCAAGAACAGACACCCAAAATGGGGGAAAAAAGAATTAGTACATCACCAAAAGGAAAGGAAGAATCCCCAAAAAGCACACAAAATGAAATAGAGGCACTTGGAATATCAGATAAGGAATTAAAAAGAATGATGATAGAGAAACTCAATGAGCTCAGCCACATCAAAGAAAACTATAAACAACTCCAAGAGAACTACAAACAACTCCAGGGAAATTACAAAGAACTCCAGGGAAGTTACAAGGAACTTACTGAGAACTACAACAGCATGAAAAAGAACAAGGAAACTATCAGTAAGTGCCAGGAGGAAATGAAGAATACAATTTCTGAATTGAAGGATAAAGTAGAAGGAATCAACAGTAGGATAGAGGAAACAGAGGATCAGATCAGTGAGATGAAGGATAATGTAGACAAATGCTCCAAGACAGTACAAGAGAATTTTAAAAAGGCTGAATAAGACTGAAGAGGGGTTAAGAGAGCTGCAGGACAACATGAAACGTAACAACATCCATATCATAGGGATACCAGAAGGAGAAGAGAAACAAGGAATGGAAAACCTGTTCAAAAAAGTCATGATAGAAAATTTCCCTAACATGAGTGAAAACATTAATCCAGTTCAGGAAGCACAGAGGGTCCCAATGAGGATCAACCCAAACAGACCAACACCAAGGCACAATATTATCAAAATGGATAATTTCAAAGACAAAGAGAGAATCCTAAAAGCATCAAGAGAGAAAAGACAAATAACATACAAAGGGGCTCCAATAAGGCTATCAAATGATTATTCAACAGAAACAATTCAAGCCAGAAGGGAATGGCAAAAAGTATTTCAAGTCATGGTAAACAAAGGCCTGCAACCAAGAATACTCTACCTAGCAAGGCTCTCATTC
>PVIW01008205.1:0-34059 GCA_004026585.1 Noctilio leporinus
GGCTTATTTCACTAAGCATAATACTCTCCAGTTCCATCCACGTTGTTGCAAAGGGTACAAGTTCCTTCTTTCTTTCTGCTATATAGAATTCCATTGTGTAAATGTACCAAAGTTTTTTGATCCAATCATCCACTGATGGGCACTTAGGCTGTTTCCAGCACTTGGCTATTGTAAATAGTGCTGCTATGAACATAGGTGTGCATTGATTTTTCTTCATCTTCTTTTTATCTTACTGTCTTCATATCACCCATTATATCCTCTGCATACAGAAAGCATGCTAAATTGGTTGTTTAGTTCTTCCCTCCTTACAAAGCTTAAGACATGAGAAACAATATTGATAACTTCTGATGTGGCTTCCTCTAATTTTTTTAATCATTTGAAAAACACATTTAATAATGTAACATGAAATATAGAATTTATATTTTTAATATTTATTTGCATTATCTTTTTTTAAGGTATTATTCATTAATTTTTCAGAGAGAAGGGCAGAGAGGGAAGAAGAAAGGGAGGGAAACATCAGTGTATGAGTTGCCTTTCACCTACCTCCAACTACAGACCTGGCTTGCAACCTGGTTATGTGCCCTGACTGGGAATCGAACCAGCCACCTTTGGGTTTGCAGGCCAGCACCCATCCACTGAGCCACCAGCCAGGACTCTGTATTTGCATTTTCAATTGCTCTGAGTCATCCTTTAAAAAAAGACAGACTGCTTCAAACTTTTCAAAGGAGTTACAAGTATTGTAAAAGTTCAAACTCTTAGATTGGGTAAACAGCAACATAATTGGATGGCAGTGACATAATTGATTAATTCAGTAAATTCAGCCTGTGAAATGAGTCAATTTGAATATTTATGAAAAAACATCTAAATATTTCACATTCAGCCAATCATCTTATCATCATGTTGCCAGACTTGAATTAAAGGAAAAGAAAACCCCCAAGAAATGATTTTATAGAGCATATTTCTAGATGTCTTCCCTGAGGAAAAATACTCTTCTATTCAATATAGCTGATATGTTTAGAGTCACTGCATTTGATAAAATGATAAAGGGGAAAATCATTACCAGATCTTAACCCAAGGCTGAGAGCCACTGAGAACTAACACGCTGAGACTGGATAGCATGACACACTTAATGAATCTTTCTTAAAGCTACTATATAAATTCAACCTTTCTCTCTCTCTCTCTCTCTCTCTCTCTCTCTCTCTCTCTCTCTCTCTCTGTCTGAAATTCAACACATACATATGGGAGCCCCACATACATAAGAGAGTCATAGAGACCCCACATGCACAAGAGAGTCAGAGATAGAAAGGGAGCATGGGTATATAAGACATGCTGAGGTAAGATGCCTTGGAGCCTTCAAAAGGCCACTGCAGGAGGATAAGAAGAGCAGACCCTCAGTAAACAGAAGTCTGCCCTGTCCTACTGATAGGTTTAAAAAAATTTTTTTTTAAGTTATCTCTAATAATGGCTTATGGGCAAAGTCTCTAACTCAAATTCTTTAAAGTAGTTAAAGTTGGGGAGGGAGGTGCAGGGAGCAGCAGTGTTTCTTGAGTCTGAGGATAAAGTTGCCTTTAGTTCAAAACCATCTGAATACCACAGAGGCATGTCTGATACCTCCCTGGCAGTTTCATGTTCCAGACATTGGGTTGATTGGGTCAGCAGTTGGTTCTACATCTTATTATACCAATCTCAGTCTTGAGAAAAGTTCAGTTCAGTTCAATAGTTGTGTCTCATTTCAGGAGGCAGGCTTCCAAAGTTAAGCCTGTGGTTCAAGCAATCAGGTACTTAATAAGAACCATCTCTATGGAAACAAAAGAAAATAAAATTTACTATAATCTTGGTTTCTGAATCTGAAAGCAGGCAGTCAAGAAAATTTCTAGATGTTTGTCCCCAGTCATCTTTAGATGGAGTGAGGGCAGGCAGTTACAGTTGGATAGGTTCTCTCGGGCTAGTTTGAATGTCTGGCGATCCTTCTGCAACAGGCATGAAGACTGTCCATATATGACTTGCTGTGGTGATTTCTTTGAAGTCTGTATCAAGCTGTCCCACTTTAGCTTGCATGGCCTTGGGAAATGAACAGTTTTAGTTCTCAATGATTCCAAGGTACAGGATAGGAAAATTAAATGTTAGTTTGGAGTATAGTAGCCAAATATTTTTTTTTTAACTAGAAAATTCAGGACCCAGTTCTGTTTACATGTTGAATACCTTTTTAAAAAGTCAAAAGACAATGAACAACACTAGAGTCTAATATCCACAAAAGTATATTTATAGTTACTATTGAAACAATTTTTCTCTCTAAAATCATCCCCATCTTTATTTACCAAAGATAACCAAATTAAGACCAACTAATTTGCAAAATAAGTCTAGTTCCAATCAATGTGGCCTGATTATTTATATAAGCCCAGCAAAAATAATAATTAGCCACTTAGGTTCTTTTAAATCTGCTTTGCTGAAATTCCTCATAGAGACTCGTCATATTTAGAAAGGCCTATTGAAGCTAAGAAGCCAAGTTGCATATTTGCCATCAGACTTTACCTATAATGCCTATAGATTTGAGGATAATTTCCCTCTTCTTGAGGTCCCCAATGTATCATGAGATTCTTTCTTTACATTTCTTACCAGGAAAGACTACTGTGAACTACTATTTGTTTAAGGGGCTATTATTGGCTCCCAAAGTCAATCTCAATTTCTTAATGCTTTCTGGTGATTTTTGAGCCTATTCATGTATGTCTCTCTCAAATATGACATTCCAGTCAAAGTCTTGTAATATAGTTATGTTCCAATGTGTCCTATCACAAAGAGAACAGATTGTTACTGAACTTATGCAAACAAACATATTGCCATGAAAATAAAAATACTTACTCATTGAAATTTTCCAAAGTCTGGAGGAATTAATTAGAAAGAAAAATAAATAAATGTTTCAGTACTTCTTACAAAGGTGTAATGTACCAAATTGCCATAAGTCATGGGTAATTTAAGAGAAGGAGGGAAATATGTTTATCAGCAAAACAAAATATTTTTAAAACCAGCAATATTTCAAATAAAAAGTCATAAAATTGTAACTCTTTTTAGCAGTTCATTCAGTCTTGTATAATCCAACTTCTTCTGCTTGAATACAGTTTTTCCATTAGTTTTTTCAACCTTGCCTGATAACTGAGGGTGATAAGGTCAATGATGATTCCAAGAAGTTTGCAAGGCTGTTCATCAAGGCTTACATGGTTTGCTCAATGAAATGCTACCTCAGTCACTAGAGATTTTGAAAGGTATACCTCAAGTGGGAAACACATTTTCTAAGTTTCTTAGCCACTGTGAAAGCATCAGGTTTGTGGCTGGGAAAAGCTTCAACTCTTCCAAAAATAAAAATAAGAACATACAACAAGAACATATTGATAATCTATAATAAGTGGCAACTGAACAAAGTCCAATTTAAATGTACTATGGTGGGTGAAGCAATGCAAAAATCAAGAACCATTCCAGGAGCCAGAAAGAACCAAGCGGCCACTTTGGGTTTCCCACAGCCTCAACTATTCATTTAATTTGCAATCATTGTTTACCCATCTTAATTTTTCTGAAATTAAGGAACTGCCTTTGCCCCATTATAAGAACATCAGGATGGCAATGAGGGGTCATTTTTGCAAAAACAGGATGGACTTCATCCACATGTGCCACAATCCGATATTCAGGTTCAGTTGCTTTAGTATGTCCCTTAGTTTCCATGACAGGCATCTTATGTCAGGACATTTCAGATGTCCAGCAATTTCATAAGTATTTCTGAACCATTTATAACATATACCTATACAAATATAACATAAAGATGGCTCAATGTCAATGCCACACTTGGGGAGTTGCTCCCTTTTACAGAGTACAGATAATCAAATCTGGGCAGCCTCCCTTCCCTTCAGTCTGCAATTATCAGGGAAGGAAGGGTACAGTGTGTGTGTGTGTGTGTGTGTGTGTGTGTGTGTGCAAGCTCACACTCGCACTCGCGCACGCGCTGTGTTTTGGAGAATGGTTATTAGTCATTCACAATAAAGTAAGAATTCATCAAAAAAAAAAAAAAAGATGGCTCAATGATATTTTTATTTGACAATGCTTCCTATGTAATTTCAAGACACCAAAGTAAGCCTAATTAATTTAATATTTCTCTTTTATAAGCAGAGATAACTAATCTTTTAAAGTATTCCAAGAGCTCTTCTGGAACACCCCAAAGTTATCCCCAGGTCAGGACTCTAAAATTTAAATCTTGTGAACTTTGCCAAACTATATCAAGAGGTTTGGACATTGACCAAATAGGATTATAAGTCATTGTGAATCAATACTTAATTATTCATGTAACCAAAATGACAATAGAAGATTTCAAAGGAAAATATGGAAGTTTAGACAATTGTTGGCAAAACTTAGTTTTTACTATTGAGGTAATTTAGTTTTCTTAAGTCACCAAGGATCTGATTAAGACAGCTTAAGACATAGAAAATTATTTTGATAAAACACAGAATATTCACTTTCTAGGCAAAAATCCTTTTCATAATATCAGTAGCAGACCAATGGTTCTTTTAGCAGAGAGAAAACCAAACTCAGGAGAGAAAAACCAAACTCTAATTTTGCATCTGTTACCTTTGATACTTAAATTCACTAACTTGATTAAATTTTCCTTTCTCAAGATTTCAGCAAACCTTCTAGAACTTTCTCTTTCACATTCATGTTTTTGTTCTATTTTTCCTCTTTGCCATTCTAAAACAATCAGCCTTAATTTAGGACCAAATTAATTTCCTTTCCCTCAAAAATACATCTCTCTATAATGCCCTTTTTAAAAAACAAAATGTATCTTCTATTTCTTATAAAACAGTTGTTTTCCCAAATGTTATTAATTTTTGTAGCTTTAATTACATATATTAGAATTCTTAACTTTAAAAAATTTTAATAATGAAAACTAAGAATTAAGCAATTGTGACTTGCCTGTTACATCAGTATTCTTTAGACTGATACATTTATGAAGACATTTAATAATTTTTAGAAATATACTCATAGTACAATATTGTTTAATGTGGCATAAGATATATGTTTACTAATAAACCCAAATATCTTTAGTTCCTCTATAATAAGCAAAAAGTAGATAAACCTATGCTCAATAATTAATGCATTATTATTTTATCTTACTTAGAAAAGGTCTAGACATTCCATAAATATTCATCATTTAATTTATCTAGCTAAACTTTACCAAGTTACCAAAGAGATTTAAGAATCCATTTTAAACAATATAATTATCACTAAAAAGTTCACTTAAAAAGGAGAGTTTTATTCCACTTAAATTTATTTAATTTACTTGCCCCTAACAGTGAAGTTTAGATTACTGATGAAAATTTTACTATACCAAGTTGCTTTTCTTGCTGACAAATTTTGCAACAGAGATAACATGAACTTATTTGACTAATAAACCCAGAAAGAATAAAATTATTATTTAAGGCTGATTATTTTAAAGAAAAAGGCCTATTTAATCAAACCAAACTCAAACTAGTTTTTATATCAAGTATTTTCCTAGGTTATATTATTCTTAAAAGCTTTTGATTAGTTTCTGTTATGTTTTTGAAAAATTTCATCTAAGCATCTGTTTTCTTTAGGCCAATTTAAGAGTCCCTCTTTTATAAATCAACAATACCATTCAGAGGTAGGATACAAACTGACATGACTAGAAACCTAGCCTTCATTTTTAAATTACTGCATTAAGATGGGTAAGATAATGTAAAGAACAATTGGATCCAAACTGTGTTTCAGGCAGAATAAATTAAGATTACCTTTGTAGATGACAAACTTTTTCTCATTAATATTTGCGGAGAAGGCCCTTAAGATGTGTACTCATCCTTGGCAAGGGAGCCCTGGAGTCATAGAAGTAATTTATGCTTTCAAAAACTCCCTAATCTCCCCCTCCCCATTTTTTTTCTTTTTCCTTGAGTCTTATGAATTAGGGATTATTAAAAAGCTATGTTTGAACTGCTTCTATAGCTGCATTTCTGGTTTCACAAAGATGTGTCAGATAATTACTCCTCTAAAATTTGGGTTACAATTTAAGTGGCATCATAGGTTGACCTATCTAACTACATAGCCCTAATTTTCTTCTTTTCCTCTGGTTATAGAGTTTTATTTTTGCCTAGTGAGGAAACACAAAATAAATTTTTTAAAAATCCTATCAGGCTGTGACATTAGTTTCCAATTTGGCCAAATTTCTGATCAAAAAGTTATTAAATCCTTTCAAATATCTTGTCAGGTTACACCTAAGACAAACAGTAAATATTCTGATATTATTAAGCAATTCCGTGGACCCAAGAATTCACAAAAAGAGTATTTTTCTCTGCTAGCCAAAAGAAAGAACTGACCATCTTCATGTTTCAATTTCCCAGTGAGATTCAATGTCTATTTCCACAATAAAATCAAGTAGAATAGATATAATCAAATTGACATAAATATTCCAATTTTCATAATCATATCAATCCTTACATTTCCATCTTCTTTTAATCTAATTGTAGCTTGATTCAGGGCCTTATCAATGGGTTTCAGTATCACAGTTCATTAATTCCCCTATCAAAGAGTCCTGGAAATTGTTCTTTTATATCTCCTGACCATTTTATCTACTCCTGAAAAAAAAGGTTTTGGGTAGCCAGCAAGGGGTCAAGTCCAGGGTCCCTGGCCCTGTTATCAATCTTTAACTTGATTTAACCAGCTTGCTTGACTATTGTCCCAAGCAGTTGCTGCTCAGGTTTCTTATTATAGTCTCTTCCTTTTAGGCTTTTAAATTTCCCCACACTGGTAAATAGAGCAGACTTGTTTGGGGCCCTTTAGTCTTGGGAGTCCTAACAGGTGGTCACCTTGGCCCATTCAGCCTTTGTTAGTGCTGTTCTAAATCTTTGTTTTAACCTTGTCAACTTCTGGTTTCTTTAGTCCAACTATTTCCCTAATTGACATATTCCTCATAATGGCCATTGTAATTTTAGATCATAATTTCTTTGAGAGCTGGCAGCAGTTTGGTAGGACCCTAGCTGTAACTGGAGCTTCCAACCTGACAGCAACCAAGCCAATTTATTAGGAGATAAAGTTTTAAGTTGTCTTTTAATAGGAATTTGCTCTTCTTTTTCTTTTATTTTTTATTCTTAAGTGCAGGACAATTGTAATTTCAATGTCCTGATTTTTACACTATCAATAAATGTCTAAAGGCAAATATAAACAGGTCTGAGTTGCCTTTGATATTTGTTCTGATTTCTGTCCTTCTATATTATTAATGAAATCTTTTATTTAGTATAGTTCATTGATTTTGCTATCACAGTTGTCCCAATGTTTCCCCCTTGGCCCCCCTTCACCCAGTACCCATTCCCACTGGCAATGCCCTCCTTTAGTTCATGTCCATGTGTCATGCATGTAAGTTCTTTGGCTTCTCTATTTCCTTTATTATTCTCAACATCCCCCTGTCTATTCTGTAACTAACAAAGTGTATTTTTCTTTTTTTCTTCACATCCAGATAATTCATTATTTAATTACTGCCTTCTAACTGTCAGCCTCTCAAATCATATTAATACAAAGTTTTCATTATTTCCAAATGCTTATGTTAATTCATTTGTTTAAAAAATTACTTTTTAAAATAATATCAATTGCAATATTACCAAACATATGCATTTACACACATATATATTTTTACAAATATTTAAAATACATGCTGGATTTCAAAGAGTTAATACAAATACAAAACATTTTAAATATGTCAATAGCTTGTATAATTATTACATGTTAAATGATAATATTTTAGATATATTATAGTAAATTAAACATTTTTCTTTTTCTTTCAAACATATTTTACTCTAGAATGCTATTTTTGTGAAATATATCCCAGAAATATATCTTGGGGAAAGTGAGTCGCAGAACTCACTTTTGTGAAAGTTGTTCTAGAGACAGTGCCAAACCCATAGTAAAACATGAATTTGATTTCTGAGTCAGATCCCACCCCCACAATTAATACAATTCAACTTTTATTTTAAGCTATTGAAACTCCACTTAGTCTTTCTGAAGTTTTCCATCTTTTTTTTATTTGTTTGTTTGCCAGGAACAGGTCTTATTTCTTTTGTTAGCCTGTTTTTCCTCTACATGTGTTCTACAAGCTGATGCCTTCAGAAATAATGGTACTTGCAGTGCTCAGCTGGTTCCCACAGAGTAGAAATTATGATGTTCACTAATTTGAAGTTAAAAAAAAAAATCCTAGGATTTAATAATTTTGTAGAATAGTATTCTAGCTATTTTTTGAATTTGTGGTTGACTTTCTATGTGTTCCTAAACTAACCACTAAACTATTTAATTAGAGTCTGTTGAGGTAGAGATTAGGTACGTTCACATTTAATAATGAAGTTTACTATAGCTTTTGAGGTTAAAAAGGGAAAAAACTAGGATTTAAATAATTTTTTTAGAATAGCATGCTAGTTAGTTTTTGAACTTGTGGTTGACTTCCTATGTGGTCTTAAACTAGCCACTGAACTATTTAAGAGTCTTTTGAGTTAGAAATTAGGTACATTCACATTTGAATAATGAAGTTTACTACAGCATTAATACATTTTCCCAAGCATCCCCAGTTTGGGGGCCTTCATTGCTAGAAATGTCTTATTTCCACTATTTATTTGAAAGGTATCTCATCTAATTTAAATGCTCATATGAGAATATATGTTGCCGGTAATCCCCTGGTCACCTTATTCTTAAAGTAAAAGTTTAAGTTTGAAGCCTAGTATGTAGGGGCACATAAGACCCCACTAGCTGCCACTTGGCCACTCTGAGCTCTGTTGCTTCCCACCTCAGCCTGCTCACAGAAAGGTGCTGGTATGAGCTTTTAGTTTCTTCTGGGACCCACTGTTACAGAAAAATAAAAAAAAAAATTTTAAAGAAGAATATATGTTGCCTATGTACATGAATCATGTGGTTTAGTAATTGGTAATTTCCATCCCAAATTGGTCTTTATTCTCAGCATTTTTTCTAACCTAAAGATTGACTAACTTCTCAATATACCAGCTACCAGTTGGTTGATATTTAAAACATAAATTGCTAATAAAAATCTATATATTATACAGACAAGCACATATTTTTAAACAGTGAATAAAAAAGACAGTATATATTCTATGTAATATACATCCATATTTTATTACTTCTTTTTCTTAAACTATATTAGATTTTTCTAAGAGTTTTTGCAAGTAACTTGATTTTCCCATCTCAGAAAATAATTCCAACCTAAGAAAATTTAACTTGCAGTAATCCAGATACAAGTAAAATATAAAATTATACCTTACTTAGTAAAATCTACTTATAAAAAGATTATTTTAAAGCATTCATAAGTGCAAGTTGGTTCTTATCCATTCAGCTACCCAATGTCTTTTGATTAGTGCATTTAATCCATTTACATTTAAGGTTATTATTGATAGGTACTTATTTATTATCACTTTTCCCCTTTACATCTGTGTTCCTCTCTGTCTCTCTCTCTGTTTCTTCATCTTCTTAAAGCAGACCCTTTAACACCTCTTCCAGTGCTGACTTAGTGGAGATTTAGACTTATTTTGTCTGGGAAATTCCTTATTTCACCTTCCCTTTTGAATGAGAGCCTTGAGAGGTAAAGTAGTCTTAGTTGTAGTCCTTTGCTTTTCATTGCTTGAAATATTTTTTGCATTCCAAAATGCAAAAAATACTTTTTTTACCAGTAGTGCTTCTGTTGAGAAATCAGCTGATAACCTTATCAGAGCCCCCTTGTATGTTATTAGTGGTTTCTCTCTTGCTGCTTTTTGGATTATCTCTTTGTCTTTGAAATTTGCCATTTTAATTATGATGTGTCTTGGAGTGGGCCTGTTTGGGTTCATCTTCCTTGGGACCCTCTGTGCTTCCTGAGTTTGCATGACATTTTCTGTCCTCAAGTTAGGGAAGTTTTCTGTCATTACTTTTTCAAACAAAGTTTCTATCTCCTACTCCTCTTCTTCACTTTCTGGTATCTCTATGATATGGATATTATTTCATGTTTTCCTGAAGCTCTCTTAAAACATCTTCATTCTTTTTCAGTCTGTTTTCATTTTGTAGCACTGTCTAGAATTTTTTTTCTTTGTTGTCCTCCAGCTCACTGATCCTATCCTCTGCTTGATCTAGCCTGATTTTGATTCCTTATACTGTATTCTTCAATTCAGAAACTGTATTCTTCATTTCCTCCTCGCTCTTATTGATAGTTTCTATGTCCTCTTTAATGCTGGTATATTCTCAGTAAGTTCCTTGTAGCTTCCCTGGAGTTTTTTATAGTTCCCCTGAAGTTGTTTGTAGTTTTCTTTGAGCTGGCTGAACTCACTGAGCTTCTCTATAATCATTATTTTGAATTCCATGCCTGATAGTTTGCTTGCTTCTATTTGATTTGGCACTCTTTTTGGAAATTTGTCCTTTCCTTTTGATGGGGATTTGTTTCTTTATCTCCCCATTTTAGGTGACTCTTCTTGTTTATTTCTGCTTCTTAAATTGGTCTGCTTTGACTTCCTGTCTTGGTGGTATAACCTTCTGTGGTGTAGAGGTGCATTTTCTTTACTTTATGGGTCTGCCCGTGGTAATGGCATCTCATGTCCCAGTCTGAGCCTAGTCAGCCTGTTGGAAGCTATCAGAGATCCACTGTCTTTGTCTGTCTCCTTCAGTTGTTAATCCAATCAATCTGTGACCTGCCATCAGGTTTAGGCACTGCTGGACAGGGCAGAATAATGCAGATGTTAATCCAATCAATATGTAATCAGACATTAGATGTAGGCACCACCAGTACTGGGCAGATTCATTCCTGTGGGTGGGGCTATCACTTCCCTTCAGGCTGCCAACATTTGGAAAAGAGTGGTCAGCCTGCTGTATGAGGGATGGGTCAGCACTAAGACCTCACCTTTCCTCCCAATGCCACAGCCCCAAATTCTCCCCAAGCATTTCTAGTCCACTCTGCCCTCCCCCCACCAGAGCCCAAGGTAAGTGGGTGCCAATGTATTTTCATGTGTGATCTCTTTAAGAATTGTGTCTCTAGCTATCTCTTCCAAGCCAGCTAAAGCTGGCATCTTTTTGCTTTTCACAGCTGGATGCTGTTTTACTCTCAACTTTGTTGCTATTGGCTGAGAATCCCAGCTGGGGGTTTAGGACCCACTTTTCTCAGGTTGAACCCCCAGCTGCTGAGATGTTTCTCCATCCCTTCAGCTGCCACCCATGTGAGCCCAGCCAGCCCTCTTGCATCTCTGCACTTCCTACCAGTCATATTGTGATAAAGTAGCCTCTTCTGTTCCATCCATGGCTATAAGGCATCTCTCCAGCTAGTGTTCTGTTGGTTACTCTGGGTGATTTCTCACCAATTAAGTCATAATTCCAGATTGGTCCTGTGGGGAGATTGGTATTATTCTTACTAAAGAAATCTTAATGACTCGCTATTATAACAAATGAGAGTTCTCTAAGAAAACTTTTTGCTGTCTTTCTTTTTAATTTAGAAGTTTTTCCAGTTAAAAGGATTTGTTCTCTGGCTTTAAGGTAGGATCTATAGTAAGTCAAATCAATACTATGGAAGCAAAAGCCATCCCCAAAGAAGAGCATAAATTAGTTATTCCCAGTGTTAGCCTAAGAAATACAGGGAGGCTTTTCTTTAAACAGCTGTCCCAAAACACATGCAATCATGTGCTTTCCTCCTTAAACAGAATGAGGTTTAAGATTCCCTAAGCTTGGGTCAGCTTCCTGCCAGCTGCATTTGCATCATCCACGGGTGGAGGTAACAGATCATCTCAGGGAGAAAAAGGATAGACACAGAAAACTCCTTGAGATCTTCTCATGGGCCAATAGAGAGCAAGGTGTGCTTTGGCAAGTGCACCCTCTGGTTGGTAGATGCCAGAGAGAAAATATTCTCATTAATCATAAGGCTAAGCTCTCAGGGCATATAACAGTATGGAAAGAGAGAAATCAGAGACAGGGAAATACAAAACCCATGAGTACTCATACCAAGCAACCAAAGTCACTAGCCCAAGAAACTAGTTTCACAAATATTTTCTCCTGCCAACCTAAATTTAGGAGAAAAATATTTTTACCATTTTTGCTTCCATTGAATCCTGCAGACAGACATCTGGGGGTGTGCTGACATTGTAAGAATGCTTATCTTCTGCAGGCCTGTGTCAAGACATCCCAGGATTCCTTCATCTGTAGCAGCCTCATGGGGAAAGGTAGGTGTTCTAACCAGTGAGTTTATCCTGTTCATGGCTCTAATTGTGGGAAAACAAGCTTTCCTCTACCCACAAGGTATATGCCTATAATAATCAAATAGGCATAAGAAATATTAACAAGAAGGAATAACCAAATTTAATTCATACATATTCAAGGAAGCCCCACATACATACATGAGAGCCCCTCTCATCTGCACAAGAGGCCCCTAAAGTCAACCATTTTCAAAGATGAATTCAGAGTAGCATGAAATATTACATGCTTGACTAATAATGCATTACTGTAGGGTCTAGCAATCCCCCTTCTCCTGCTCCCTACTCCACCCATTCTATGCATAACTGCATAGTACTCTGTATTTCCCTGTGATAGAGTTAGAAACTAACTTATAATTCACTTGAAAACCTGATAATTCAGCTAGAAGGAAGCCATTCAAGTTTTCTACACATTTCCCAAATGTTTTATCTTATTCTACATCTACCTAAAAATTAGCCTTGTTTCTTCTACCAAAGGAGAAAACATTATAGCCTTTTCCCTGTGATGGCTCCATATCCAATCCATCCAGTCACTGAGTCCTGCCTCTTCTGGATCCTACATTTCTCTCAACCACCATTTTGTCTCTATGTCCACTGCCACTGATTTATTTCAGACCCTCCCCACTCTGGATTACTACAATATATCCCACCCCTTCAGCCTACTTCTGTGCTTAATCCTCTACACTGCTGCCAAAAGGATATTTTTAACTTTAAATTTTGAAATAATTTTAGACTTACAGAGAAGTTGCAAAATCAGTAGAGTTCCCATATCCAGCCAGCCAGCAATCTGTAATACCATCTCCTATATCACCATTGTACAATTACTGAAAATCAGATCTGATTGGGTCATTAGCTTAGAATCCTCCAACCTTCAAGATTAATGCAAATTTCTTGGCATAGCTACAGTTCCCTTTATGATCTGACCTTCCCAGCCTCATTTTCCAGTGTTTTTCTACCTGTGATGATTAATTTTATGTTGACTGAGTTGGGGTGCCCAGATATTTGGTTAAATATTATCACTGGATGTGTTTATAAAGGTGTTTCCAGATGAGATTTGCATTTGAATCTCTAGACCTGAATCTCTAAACAAAACATATTGCCCTCCCTAACATGGTGGGAGTCAGAAATTGTACAATCTGTTAGGGGTTGATTAAAAGAAAAAGGTCAAAAAAGAGAGAAGTCACTCTCTCTTCATGGCTGATTTAGCTGTGAAAGATTTTTCTCCTGTCCTCAGACTGGAACTTAGACCATTGGCTTTCCTAAGGCGTTTGAACTGAGACTGTAACTATGCCACCAGCTTTTCTGGGTCTCTGGCTTGTACTCAGCAGATTGTTGAACTTCTCAGCCTTCATAATCACATGAGCAATTCCTCATAATGATTAATGAATAATCTCTCTCTCTCTCTCTCTCTCTCTCTCTCTCTCTCTCTCTCTCTCTCCTGTTTTTCTGGAAAATTCTGAATAATACACTATCTGCACTCTATCTACCTTCAATAGGAAACTGGGTGTGGTTTCTTGAATTTATGTCTATTCTTCTGTGCCTTTACATACATTGTTTTCTGTCCCTTGGGTGCCCTTCATTCTGCTCTGCATTCCTACATTCCAAAACTTCCTGTTTTCACTTGGCTGACACCACCCTGGCTTTCAAGACTCAGCTCTGTCCTGCTCTCCAACTATCTCAGCACCTAGGCATCTGTTTGTCACGTATTATCACACTCTCATATCTGCTCACCAGATCCTCTCCCTCCAGTTTCCAGGATGGTAGTTAGCACATCGTGAGTTTTCATTATGTCTAGCAGAGGGACCAGCAAACTAGCCCCCAAGCCAAATTCCACCCTCCTCCTGCTTTATAAAATTTTTTTGGACTACAGCCATGCTCATTGATTCTGTCCTCCCTATGGCTGCTTTTGCACTACAGCAACAGAGTTGAGTGGCTGCTATAAAGACCATATGGCCCACAAAATATAAAATATTTACTCTCTGGTCCTTTCCAGAAAGTGTCTCAACCACTAATCTAGTGAAAAAAACTAAGCATCTGATTATTAAGGGCAACGCATGTCAGAAATTAATGGATTTGTTTAAAAGAGACATTTTCAGAGCATTAATCATTATTACATATTAGAAAATAGGAATTGATGAAGATGAGTTTTTTGGGTTTTTTTGTTTGTTTGTTTGTTTGTTTTTAAACAGTGCTGGAGTAAGCATCCTTTTACTTACATCTTTTTTTTTTAAGATTTTATTTTATTATTTATAGAAAGAGGGGAAGAGAGAGAGGCAGAGAGGGAGAGAGATATCAATGTATGGTTGCCTTTCACCTGCCTCCAGCCACAGACCTGACTGGAGACCTGGCTTGCAACCTAGTTATGTTGCCCTGGCTGGGAATCGAACCTGCGACCTTTGGGTTCACAGGCTCATGCCATATCCACTGTGCTACCAGCCAGGGCTTGATGAAGATGTTTTAAAATAATAATTTCCAATGGAGGCAAGGGTGAGGGAAACAGTCTCACACACTGCTGACATGAGTGTGGATTAATACATTATTTCTGGAGGGCAATTTGACAATTTGCTTCAAAAGTGTTAAAGTTGTATCTGAGCTTTGTTTCAGAAATTTCCTGCTAGGGAGTAATCAGAGATGTGCACAAAGATTTAGGTACCACAATGCTCACTAAAGCATTACTTACAATACGGAGACATTATACAAACTAAATACCAACTATATAGCTAGCAGAAGAAGAAATGGTTAAGTAAATTATATCTACAGTTTAGGAAATTAATATAGTCATCACAAATCACAGAAGAGCACATATTAATATTAGGAAGTACCCAAAATACATTAAGTTGGAAAAGCAAGTTTTAAAACTATAATATCATTTTGATTTTGTAAATATATGTAATGCATGCACAGAAACAAAAAGACTAAAAGAAATACACCTAAAGGCTGACTTACCTCTATTATGTCAGATATCTATTTTCCTTGTTGTTAATCTCTAAATTTTTTACAATAAACCTATATTACTTTGACAATTATAATTTTTTTCTAGAAGAAAAATAGGCAGTTCTCCCATTCCCAATTTTGGAAGCATTTTCACTTTTTTATGTTAAATAATTTCAAATAAAGAAGATAAAATTATAGATGCTCTAGCTCAATTGGAGTCAGGAGGTATGAAATACCTTTTCCCAGCCTCCTACCCATCTCTACCACATGGGAATCACCACAACTCAGCTGGAACATCGAACCAGGAGAAGGAAAAATGCTCCTTTGGGTATGTCAATATTGGGATAATTTGTTGCCTAACATCAACTAAAATTTAAGTTTAAACAAAGATCAGTGGCAAAGAAGGTTGAAATATGTAAACTTCTGGAGGGTACAGGAAATGAAATGAGCTGTCCACCTAATTTCAAGTAACTGGTTTTATTTTCTTCCACATCCAGCTAGATATTAGGCATTATATAAACACAATACTTAGAACAACCTCACACATGGTTTACCCTCCAAGGGACATGGAAAATTAGAACCTAATGGGCCAAAATGAATGAGCAATTAATGAGCTCAGTGTGGGGGAGGGGGCAGGAGGTAGTAAGTGGAGGTGGGAAATAATATGCGTGCAGAAATTAAACTTTCTATTTAATAAACCTATGGACTCATGTTTTATGGTTGTCTGATATGTATAGTCTTATTTTTTTTTTAATATGGTTGAATAATTGGTCATTATTTTCCAGAAATCTCCTTGGTTTGGTTTGGTTTAGTTTGGTTCTTGCCCTTTGTATTTCTTTATTTGTTACTAAATCAGCCTCATTCCCCACAGCAGCCACTTTGCTAGGCTCTCCATATTGCCCCCTATCTCCTGCTCCTTGCTATACCCTCCCTTACGCCACTTCTCTACTTTCTCTTTCCAAAGCATGCTTATCATTCTAGCCAAGTAAAATGTTCAAGATCAAGGTTTCTTAAAGTGTGGTCCAGGTAACAGATGTATCTGACGAGTTCCTTAAAAAGGGAAATCCCTGGATCCCATCCCAGACACACCAAATGAGAATCTCTGAGGCTGTGCCCAAGGGTTTGTACCGCTGTCAACTTCCCACGTGATTCTCCAATGAGTGCTAACATTTCTGGGTAGGTCCATTTTTAATGAAACCTTGGGGAAGTAAAATGACCTAACTTAAAACACAAATGTAAAACATAAAGAGAAAAGCTAAAATGTTAAAGACTGTTGAGGAATATTTTTTAGGGAGGGGATGATACCTTATGGCTTATTCTCCTCCCTGTTCTCCAACACTACATCTGCTCTGCAGAGGGGAACAGGGCTGGTCCAAGAGAGAGTTAAATAGGGAAGCCACATTAATTATTAATGTCTTTAAGAATTTTGCACTCTTGAAGTACTTGGTAACTAAAACTTTTTTCTTGTTTTTTAAGCTCTAATATGATCAATTCTAAGTCCCAGAGGAGTAATTTTTTGCTTTATTAGTCTATTGTTTATTTATATTTCTAAACATGATTTAGTACACCCATCCTACAAAAATATATTTTGATCAAAATAATACCTTGACTGGGATTGCTAATTGCAGTTTTTGTCTTCAAAATTAATGAATGTATTATTATCTGGGATAGGGTATGGAATTAAGTTTGGGAAAGCAGCATCCTTGTTTTTTGGTCTGATATGTAGCAATGGGCAAAAAATGATTTCTTCTGAAGAGAAAAAAATTTCAATTTCCTTCCATTCACATGCATATTCACATCAATTCCAAAGGCAATGATTACAACTCTGCAACTATATCCTCAACCTCAATTTACATTTTTGGAGGAAGGGAGAATTGAGCATATTATAATGCCACATTATTTTAAATTCCCAATGGGTTCTATAATGTATTCAACTGCTGCAACATAACCTTTATCTTGCCATTGTATTCATATTCTCAACAGTTTCAGGGGTGATACTGCTCTTCATGAATATGACAGTTGACAAGGTACAGACTACTGAGTTTGATCTTAATAGAAGCTGAAAGATATTCATCAGACTCTTGCCTCTCTAAGGTTCTACAACAGATAACAAAATTGTGAAATGCTACATTTGAAAGACCAAGGATTGACAAGCTCAGGCTCAGAGGACATTTTGGTATTGCTCTGATAGAAATATCTCTGCAAATGAGGGTATCATAAAAGCTTTGCCTAATAAACTTTAATGCTTCCAGACCCCCAGGTCAAATGGAAGCACTGTAGTTTCTGTTGCCATATAAATGTAACAAGCTATGATGAGAGCTTTAGCTGTTCATTCCTGACTTATAAATTCATCATTACTGAAGACATTGTATTAATAGAGCTCTGCTTGTGTGTATGTGTGTATATGCTTTGTGTGTGATTATTAAAATGAGGGCAGTTAAAAGGAATGAAGGTACCCAAAATGTTATAATAAATAGAAATTTTAAAACATTATAGCTGATGATATATTAAGCACATGATAAAGGATGTGTGTATATGGTGGGGGTGGGGGGGAATATAAATTATTTAAAAACCCAGACATCTGACACTAACAAATGCTTTTCTGGTCTTCCATCAGGAACATTTAAGATAATTTTCTGAATGATTTGTCCCTGGGTATATATATATATATACGTACTATGGGAGAGAAAGGTTGCTTGGTTTTTAATTTCAAGCCTTTTACATAAAGCCATTCAATCTTAGAAAATTCTGGTCAAGTGAGGGTAGTTGGCAGTCTAATATGTATATTCATTCAAAAATAAGATAGCCCTGGCTGGTGGCACAGCAGATAAGGCACCAGCCCGTAAACCCAAAGGTCACTGGTTCAATTCCCAGCCAAGGCACATAACTTGGTTGCAAGCCAGGTCTCCAGCCAGGTCCGCGGCTGGAGGCAGGTGAAAGGCAACCATACATTGATGTCTCTCTCACTCTCTGCCTCTCCCCCTTTCCCTTTCTCTAAAAAATAATAAAATATTTTTAAAATGGGCAATGGACATGAATAGGTAGTTCTCCAAAGAAGACATACAAATGGTCAATAGACACATGAAAAGATGCTCAATGTCACTAATCATCAGAGAAATGCAAATTAAAACCACAAATGAAATATCACATCACACCTGTCAGCATAGCTGTCATCAAGAAATCAACAAACAACAAGTGCTGGCAAGGATGTGGAAAAAGGGGAAGCATTCTATACTTTTGGTGAAAATACAGATTGATGCAACCACTTTGGAAAGTAGTATGGAGATACTTCAAAACATTAAAAATAAATCTACCTTTTGACCCAGTGATCTCACTTCTGGAAATATATGAGAAGAAACCCAAAACACTAATTTGAAAGAACATAAGCACCCCTATGTACTGCAATATTATTTACAATCACCAAGATATGGAAAGAACCCAAGTGCCTATCAGTAGATGAGTGGATAAAACAACTGTGGGACATTTACACAATGGAATATTATTGATACTTGGCTGTAAAAAAGAAAAAATTTTCCTTTGAAGTAGCATGGATGGACCTGGAAAATATTATGCTAAGTGAAATAAGACAGTCAGAAGAAGACAAATACCATATGATTTTACTGATAAGTGAAATCTAATAAACAGACTGAACTAATAAGCAAAATAGAGACAGACTCATAGATAGAGAGCAGGATAACAGCTATGAGGGAGCAGATTAGGGGGTGGAGGGATGGAACAAAAAGGAAAAAGGGCTCATGGACATGGAGAACACTGTGATGATTGGGAAGAAGAGAGGGAAATTAAGTGGTAATGTAAAAAATGCAATAAATATTTTTTTAACTTGACATTATTGACTGAGTGAGAACTTGTCTTTGAAGCGTCTTCTATTAATACAGAATGCAATATGAACATTAAAAATATATATAGACTCAAAATAAATTTGATAGGACGCTGATCCAAGATAAGCAAGACTAAATTTAACAGGATAAAAAGCACCATATTTGGTTTAAAAAAAAAATCAGTTAAACAGAGACTGAATGAAACTTCTTCATTAAAAAGCAGTTCACTGAAAAAATAACTGGGGCTTAGACTTGGCCAAAGCTTTAATATAAACTAATAGTAATAATAGATGGTAGCCATTTGCATTTTTATAGCAGTCTTTGATTGACAAAGCAGTTTCACATATATTATCTTGTTTGATCCTTCCAAAGATGTTGTAAAATAAGTGCTTTAATCCCCAAGTATAAAGATTAAGAAAACTAAAGTAGAAAAGATTAAGAGCCTACTCCTGAATAACAGATGAAGAACCCCTGAGCACCGCCCCCACCCTGCCTCTCCCTGATGCAGCCCTGGCTGGTGTGACTCAGTGGATTAGCACCAGCCTGCAAACCCAAAGGTTGCAGGTTCCATTCCCCAGCCAGGACACATAACCAGGTTGCAAACCAGGTCTCCAGTCAGGTCCGTGGCTGAAGGCAGGTGAAACACAACCATAAGTTGATGTCTCTCCCTCTCTGCCTCCCTCTCTGCCCTTCTCTCTGAAACTAATGAATAAAATCTTTAAAAAAATAAATAAATAAAACCCAAAGTTAATACACTTGAAGGCAGAATTGGTAATTAAAATTTATTGAGCAACAGCTATGTACTGAGCCCTTTTATATATTATCTTGTTTAACTACCTGAGGATCCAGTGAAGAAGTGGAAGTTCAGGTATAGGTGGGAATTTGGAGTCCAGGCCAGAGGCACAACTTCCTAGCTCTTGACAAGGCATTGACTCCACTGGGCTTCAAGGTACTCAACATTAAATGGAGATGTTATGTTGTAAGAATCTAATGAGAAATGAGTATGAAAGTGCTTTGTAAACAGTGCTATGTACACATGATTTATTATCAGACTTCAAAGCCTCACTATCCTTTGATGTCCTTACAACTTTTATAGCTATAAACCTTAGGTTAGGCTGGCTAGGAAGCAGGCTCTGACACAAGAATTTGGGTGCAAGTTGTTTGTTCGGATTGTGACTGCAGGAAGCTCTAACAGGCAAGCAGCAGGGAAGTGGGACAGGGAAGGGAGGGAAGTTGATATGGGTGTGTATTACTAAGTTGATTGCTGCTACAGGTAACTAAGGTGCAATTGGGATGAGGACCTCTGGGAGGCAGCATAGAACACAATTGAGTGGTGAAGCCCACCTCTTGCTCCACCAGTGCCCATCAGTCTTAGACTGAGGTTTACTCTCAAAAGTTCACCTGACCCAGCCCAGGCTAAGCATTCTCTAGTAGTCAGAGAATGCCCATAGGCAAAGAGTCACAGGTGCTTGCAGTAGAAGTCATTGGGTCTGCTTGGACTTGAACTAAGGAGAGTGGGATTGCTGGAGGGAGAGGTTGCTGGGCAGAGGGGAGCAAAGGGAAAAAAAAATTGGAAAAAATGTAACAACATAATCAAAAGGAAGGAGGGAAGGAGGGAAGGAAGGAAGGAAGGAAGGAAGGAAGGAAGGAAGGAAGGAAGGAAGGAAGGGAGGGAGGAAGGGAGGAAGGAAAGAAAAAAAGAAAGAAAGAAAGAGGGTCTCTGTTCCCATATGGCGAGGCAAGGGGACTATGCACAAGGCACTAAAAGCATCCTCTCCATACTCTTCATTTGGAGAAAACTAAGACACAAAGACGCTTTAAGGCCTACCTATAAATATGTAACTGCAAATAAAAGATATATATCCCAACCTAGTGAGTTACTCAACTGCAAAGTGTCAAATTTCACCCTATGTGCACCAATTCAGCAGCAGCCTTTGATTTTTCTTAAAGGCCATGTGCATAGGAGTTGACAGTATGACAATATTTTAGCACATTTTTAGACCAAAGGCACATCAGAGTGAGAAATATGGAGTTAGGAGAAGTATAAAAGGACAATTAAAATAAAAACTGAATGATAACGAAGGATGAAAATATTTGTAAGGTAAGAGGACATTATTACTCAGATTTAAGATACTCATCAATCAAGATTCCTTACATGTTCTATCCAGCTGCACTCCAACCCCCATTTCAGTAAAGGCCTTTGGAAATCCACAGAAGATTTCACCCATGCCTGGTTCTGCTCTTCCTTTTCCAGGCACATCTTATATCACATTGTCTTGCAGCACATAGTTTTCTCTCTTTTCAGACGCTAGCTAGCCCTGACCTGCACAACACAGCATGCTAATTCTCACTTATCTCAGCTGTAAAGTATGATCTATTACAGCCCTGGCCTGTCAGTCAGGCTTCTTAATAGTGTAAGGAGTGGGATTTGGTTCAACAATGCACTGTGAGGTGTGGGACTTGGGAGCTCCTTCCTTCAGAGCATCTGATGTCATTGACTTCCAGTGTGGCCTTTGAGCAAGTCACTTAACCTCCCTGGCTCCTTTAACCATATGGAAAATGAACATGATAATATCTCACAAGGGCATTGTGAGATTACTCAATGTTTATAAAGTGCTTGGGAAATGAAAGGCTCTGGATGTGCCTTACAATGTCATTAATCATGTGGCCAGTTGAATTCAGGCAGCTGGAATGTTACAGAATTCTTTACTTCCTAGACAATTTCACTGTGGTACCTCACAAATCATGAAGTTTAAATCTATGAGAATTTGGATGATTAATTTCATACCACAGTGACAGATTTGAAATAATTTAAGTATTCACATTTGAACCACTTTTTCATAGACTCTGTATTCCTCCTTTCTCAGGAGCAGAAAATTATTCAGATACTTTTCATTTTATTGCAGGGCCTATAACTCTTCCTCAAGTACAACAGACTTTTCCTTATCTTCATCTGCTGCTCTGTTTGTTTACTAAGTTTGTTTGCTCAGTCACTCAACAAGAGTTCATTAATTCCTAGCTATATTCTAGGTACTTTGCCAAGTGTTAGATATAAAAACACAACTAACTCAAGTTTCCACCTTGGAGGAGCTACCATCCAGGAAAGGAAGACAGACATACACAAATAATTACAAGGGTAGCGCATGCTCCAGAGAACTAATGAAAACCCAGATAAATGTCTAAATTTCGTGTCAGGAGGTAAATTAACTTAAGTTCTCCTCTAGGATGATTCCCTTCTGGAAAACTCTTCCTTGAATTCTGTGATATTACACTGTCCTGGTTCTATTACTACCATTGTTCTCTTTCATTGGTCCCTCTTTTTCCTTTAGCTTCTTAAATGTAGGCAATTCTCTATGGTTCTATACTTGTTTTTCTTCTCTCTTTACCTTCTCCTCATTATAACATCTATTCCCTGATGCCAATGACTGTTGGAAGTGCACAGCTTTCACCCTGACCTCTCTCCTCAGTTTTAGACCAACCTAGAGATCCTTGAATTCAACAAGGCCCTCATCATGCTCACAAGTTTCCTAACAACTTAACTTCCTCTGATGATTTATCACATTCTCTTAATAGTACCACTATTTTCCTTCAAACCCAGGCTTTAAACCTGAGCATCACATGGGACTTTCTCTTCTCACTCTTTCACACATTAAAATAACTACCACGTCCTCTGCAAGGTCTCTCAGATACTACATCCCCCTAGTAACACCTCCTGTGTACATGCTTGAGAGGTCCCTTATCTCCTGTTGTTACAGAGTGGTAGAAGGCCAATTCCTGCAGTTTGGGAATGGGGGAATGGGGTTCAGTGGAACACAGCCTTTGTCCTTTGTGTGCCAAGGAAAATAGGAGGGGCTTTAACCATAGGACAGTGACAAAAAGGCTTACAGCATTGCACAAAATTCTGTCAGTGGTCATAACTAGTTGCCATGCCCACTGCCTCAAAGGCCAATTGGGGATTTAAAAATAAGGTGACAGCCATGAAGTGGGGTCAGATATGCAGTTTGAGAAGCAGGAGAGGACTCATGTGGTTTGGGAGAGAGGAGGAGGGTGCATGCATGCAGTTTGCACAGGGACACACACATGGTTTGTGCAGAGTAGGGAAGGAAACATGCAGTTTGTGCGAAATTAGAGAAATACCTGCACTGTAAGAGTTAGGTATTATTTAAGCCCTCCCTTAGTCAAGTATGAAAGCTGCCTGGAACACCAAACAGTGACTGGAAGGTACCTCTGACCTCTCTTCTGAAACTGGCTTAATTTGGCAGGACTGTATACTTTTGGTTTTTTAAAGGGAGGATTTTAAAGGGAGCAGCAGAATTGCAATTGCACCTTTAATCTAAATTTGTACAACCTTTAAATAAACAAAATTCATTTCCTTTTTACCAAACTCTGTTATTAAAGGTTTCCCTGGTGGTGGGCAAATGGCCCTTCATCAAAGCCCCATAGGGTTCTGTTTCACTATCCCACAGGTAAATTCTCCTCTGGTACAGTCCCTATACATGTAAACCAACTATCAGAATTTTTTTAAGCATTCGTCTATTTTTATCACTTTCCTGCTTTAAACAATTGATTACTCCTTAATGCCTAGTAAATTAACTTAAATATCCTTATTCTGGGACTCAAGACCCTTTCTAAAGTGTCCACAAAGTTACTTTTTAGCCTTTTCTTCCATCACCTCCTCACACTGAGCATAAGATAAAGCTAGGGGATGGTAGCTCATCTCCAAGTAGACATCCAGCTAGTTCCCTCCAGTTGTTTACACACACTATGCTCTGCCTGGAACACTCTTCCTGCTCATCTCTGCACAGCACACCCCATGTACACAAAAGGCCAATTTCCAGCGTTGCCACTTCCATACAACACCTCTTCCTGATCTCCAATCTCATTTGGCCGATTCTTCCTTCAAACCTCCAGAACTCTGTTTGGTTTGCCTCTAGTGGCATGACTTTTGCTCTCCTCCTATTCTGTTTGCATTATCCCCTACCAAATGGCAAGCTCCTGAGAAAACAGAATGTATCTTAATTCTTCTTTATTATTTCCTGTAGCATTTATGGCCATACTTGTTGAAGCAAACAAAATTAATCCTTTAACCCTAGCTTTGCTCTTATTTCAATTATTCTTCATTTGTATAAATATGCCTTGTGCTACAAAATTTTTACAAAACAGCTGGCCTCTTTGTAAATAAAAAATAAGCCACAAAAATTAAAACCAAAAACTCTTCAGGGTCTGCTTTAATAATATAAGTATTCACTCCCCATTTCAATTTAAGGGTGAAACAAACAATTTTTTTTTCTGAGTCACTGAGTCTGTGCTATCATGCAGTGCTGAAATATAGACATGAAAAAGACCTCATCCTTGCCTCAAGAAACTCATAGCCAACTGGGGAAGACAAACTAATAAATAAATGCATTGCAATGACAGGTAATAAGTATAAAACTAAAAATATGACCAAGACACAGATGGAGGCAATAACTTAATCTGAGGGAACATAAGTGTGAGAATACTTGTCATAGGTAAAGTCAGACAAAGTTGTCCCAGAGAGCAAAGAAGGAGGCAGCAATCCAAGCAGAAGGGGCATTATTTGCAAAGGCCCAGGGACATGAAATGATGCGGTGCTATAGCCGAGCCCTGGCCAGGTCAGAATTGCTGCAGCACAGCACACACATAGAAAGGTGCCTGATGGGATGACAACAAAAATCAGCAGCCCCATTGCAAACAGCCTTTGATGTCCTGCTAAGAAGTTTGGATTTTTCCTATAGATGCTGAACAAGGGTTTTAAGCAAGGTAATGGGTCTGGCATTCTTAAATTGAATTTTATTGGCTCCATTTTTGAGGTAAGAAAACAACAACAAAAACAAAACTAGCACTGGGTCAAAAAAAAAAAAAAGACCAAGACAGGGAGAAAAGGCACTGTATTTAAATCTCTATTAGAATCTATAGGTGGAGGACTCTCCCCACTCAAGTTTCTTTCTATAACAGCAGCAGCAGTACTGGGAGCCTATAATGCACCAGGTAGTAGCCTAACAATGTTTTATGGAATACTTCATTTAATCTGCCCAACAATCATAGAGGGTTCACCGTACAGAGGGAAGAAACCGAGGCACAGAGGAATTAAGCATCTTATTCAAGGTCCTCCAGCTGGTGAGAGGGATGACCAGAGGGCCAGGGCACATTTCCGGCCCTTAAGGATCACAGCCTCTCCACAGTGGCTTGAAAACTGTTGAACAGAAATGCACCTCCGTTTGTGTTCCTCTTCCTTTTAATGTCAGAACTATGCAAGCTGGCTGCACAGCGCAGTGTTTGTAAAGAAAGGCTCAAAGTCAGGCGCTACCAGACACCCCGCTAGAAGATTCCCGGTGGGAAAGGCTCCTCCCTCCTCACCCTAGTGCCTCACACTGTGGAAAGAACCTTGATTGTTTTTCAGAAACAAAACTATTCTCACCAGCCCTAGAAACTACATTTACACGTTAAGAACACGTTTTCTAGCACCTAGCATCTCACAGTCTGGAGGGAGAGGAGGCATCTCATTGCCTATTCATGAGCCCCTGTCTCGCAGGGAAGGTAGCATTTCCAAGGAAGCAGTGCCTAAAATGGCAACGGTTATGACAACAGCGGTCCCTGGATTCAAAACCTCGATATAAACATAAACGACGTTAAAGGAACCATGGACATGGACAACAGGTGGGATTGACTTTGGGGGGAATGGGTGGGTGGGTGGGGGGACAGAGGGGAGCAAAAAGGGGATGGATGTAATACAACAACAATAAAAATTAAAAAAAAAAAAAAAAAAAAAAAAAAAAAAACATAAACGACGCAAACCTCAAAGCTTACTTTTCATCATCGCATTGCCGCACCTCAAATGTGAGCACTTCGGCCTTTACATTGTGAGCTTCTGTGCATGGACACAGGTCTCTTAGATGTGTATCTGAGATATGCATGGGAGTCACATATGTACAGGCTGAGATATTCATGTAATAAGAAGGATTCCAAACACCGCATCTGACATCTGTGGCATTAGTTTGGAGTGACGAGTCACAATTTGCCTGCGTGTGTGGGCGTGCATGCGCACCTGTGTATGTGCACGTGTGTGTGCGCATGCACGCACACACACACACATATCGGGATACAATACATGTCTAGGTATGGCTTTATTTGGGGATATGGAGATCTAGGGTAAACATCACGTCTTCCTTGTATCTTCCCTCATGCTGCCCTAATCTTTGCACCCTTGGGAAAACTGTAGGCTTTTTGTGTTTATCTGTGTACCTTTCCAAAGGAAAAAAAAATACGCAGCAAATTGAAACAGACCTGCTGCAGAAAATGGACATGTGCTTCACCTGACAAAATCCCTGCCTTTTTCAAACTTGAAGTTTGACTGCCTAAAGTTGACTAAAATATATATGTAGCCACTTCAGTTTCATCCTGTTCTGTCTGCACATACAAAAACCCAGCATTCTTCTTCACTTGAAAGCTCCACAAACCCACTGCCTCCCATCTAGGCTTATTATGACTGCCAAAGTGAGCTCAAGAAATGTGTTTGACATGGGAAAATGCACTGATGGTACAGCTCCTCCCTCCTGAATGTGACTTTACAGGGCAAGGACATGCATGGCACTGGCCAATTTTAGTGCTGGATGGGTTTCTAGGACCTTCATGTGGGGGGGGGGGGGTCTAGAAGTGGGGTTCTAAAGAACACCCAGGCTTGCTGATTGGAAACCTATCCAGGATACAGGAAGTAAGACAAGGAAAATTATACCATCTAGATTCTGAGACTACAAATTAAATCAGAGCATAAGAAAGTGCCTTGGGCACAGATGAAAAGAGATCAGGCCAAACTTGGAAGATGAAGAATGGCTACATTCCATTAAGGACTAGAGGACTATATGAAATTTATTAAAAGAAAAAGTGTGCATTGCCTGAGTATTTTAAGAAAATGGGAGTTGTCACACTGTAAAAGAAGAAGGAGATGTCAGAAGGTGGAAAGGACAAGGCTGCAGTAACAATCCACAAACAGGGGAGGATTAGAAGGTAAGCACCCTTGGGGAACCTGAATGCAGGGGTTCAACCAATGCTGGAAAATACTAGTTTGAATGCCATTAAATATAGCCTCATGGCAAGGATATAAGTGGGCCCTGGTATAAGGAAGAGAAGAATCCATAGGTCATTTATGGTAATTAAACTGCCTACAGGGGACCCATCCACCTTATAAGGGGATCATTTATCAGCAGCTCATCCCATCAGCCTCCAAATTGACTCAGTGTCTCCACAACCATCCTAGAAAATGTTGCCCACTACTGACAAGCCAAGAATCATGATGGATTCTTCATAAACATTGGTGTGACTACCAGGAAATACGTCAACACTTGAATTGAATGGGGTAATTTCCATTTGTCCATTTGAACTAGTGACCTCCCACACAGTGGTAGAGGGGTCTCAGAAACCTCAGAGAGCAGGGCACCATATATCAGGCAGTTGGCCCACTCTGTAACTTCCTTCCCATTCAATGTGTGTATCCGGAGCCAACCACAGCAAGCAGCAGGACAGAAACCCTTTTTTGTACTTTGGCATTAGATGCTTTGTCTAACCCCAAGGTGCACTCAAATGTGAGGGTGATCAGATTTGTCACCATACAGAATCAATTCTTGGTTGTTTACTGGGGACTGGGAAATATATAGCTTAGACAAATTAAATCCAGGGTTAATTTTATGCCTTTTATAAGCCAGTAGTTATGAATACTAGCCAATAAAATCCTTTGCCATACAAGTTTTGACAAAGGCAAATTTCCTTCATTTCCCCCTTATTTCATTTTTTCTAAGGTTTGTTAATGAACTGAGCAAAACTTAGTAAAGAGTAGAAGATGAAGTGAGCCTCTGAAAATTCAAGTGCTGGCTCTCACTGGACATAGGACTCTTTATTACAACTTTCCTCCAGAACTTGAAAATTAATTATGGTCATTTTTAAGGAGGGTCAATTAGTTAAGAAGAGAGTTAATCAATAAAAATGTGCTGAGCCCCAGAGAGCGCCACACACTTTAGAAATGGGCAAGCTGTTACATCAGGGTGTTCTCTCAGACCTGAGCCAAGCTGACTGGTACAGAAGTGATTTTTCAGTGTTTGGCCAGGACCCATCTTATTAAATATTAGAGGCAGCAAAGCCGGTCTCTGGTCTCCTCCCCATCTCCTCCTACATTCTTCTTCTCTGCTGGATGTCCACAAGTCTTTCTGAGGTTTCTTCTTAACTAACATGATTAGAATTCTAGGTTTGATCCCTCCTGGGAAGGGGAAAGCATGAAATTAGAATAGCTATCAGGACCAAACTAGGCTAGAACCATGGACTAACAGGCAGTGGAGTTGATATTTTGAAACAGAGCCCTTAACTTCCACCACGTAGAATTGGCCTAACAGTTAAGAATTGAAGAGAGACAACTGCAACAGTAGGCATGTTGCAAGAAGTTCACGTCACCACTCTTCTCCAAATCAAAACAATGGAGGTTTTTGGAAATGGGGAATAGGGAGGTTAGTGGTGGTGGGCAGGTATAGCCATTATCTCACTCAGCACCAGGGGGAGGTGGTGCCCTCCCCTTCCCTTGATCTCTTCATGACATCACTCTAAACACTTGGTCTCAAGGGATACACATATTAGATTTGATATTAAAATCACTTCAGGTTGATCAAGAACACACTCAATCGACAACACTGTCTGTAACTGTTTTGTATCACTGGGTTTCAGACTACACTTCCTGCCTATTTCAACAACAAACCCCAGGCGTTGCTGCCACTACTTCCACCAAATTCCAATTATTTCATTTTGAAAAATGCCACCCATGGGTAGGTACACAGGAACCTAACTTTGAAGTTAGGACGTGTCTAAACCATGCTGATTTCAGATCCCAGGGAATTTTTTTTTTTTTTTTTTTGTAACAAAGCTCCAAGGGTATTTTTACACAAAGAAATAAAACACTAAAATTACAATATAAGGTATTCAGCTGATTTCCCTGGAGGTTTTGGTTGGGGGGAAATGTACTACTGTGAAAATTTCATCTATCACTAACACAGAATTATAAGATTTATCTCATTCACTCCTAGGTCCATGTAGGCTATTCAAAAACCCCCAGATCTGGGTCATCTTATTTGCTGTTTATTATTTGAAAGTAATATATTTTATTAAATTAGCTATCCATTTTTTAGAGTTGTTTCAAATATCTGTTTCTAAGCTATTTTTACTTTGATCTGAATTTTAACTTAACTTTTACAAATAGATAATGCATGTCCATGGTACAAAGCTTGAAAAGTATAAAGTGATATATAGGGCACTGGGTAGGTAGCTCAGTTTATTGGAGCATCATCCCATGTACCAAAAAGTTGTGGGTTCCATTCCTGGTCAGGGCACATCTAGGTTCTGGGTTCACTCCCTGGTTAGAGGCAACCAATCAATGTTTCTCTCTCTCTCTCGCTCTTTTTCTCCCTTCCTTCCTCTCTAAAAATCAATAAACATATCCTCAGGTGATGTCTAAAAAGAAATAATAGAAGATGGAGGCCAAGTGGTGGAAGTTGAGTCCACTTGTTCATGTCCCCAGCACGGATTTTCAGCTGATCTGACAAGTGGCCTAAACAGTCAATCTTAGCTGATATAAATTTTTTGAAGCCAAGGAGTATAGAGAAAGCTTTGCAGCATCTGGTAAGAGGTTTTTATAAGTTGAAGGGGAAATAACCCTGCAGGAGGTACCTGCAACAGAAGAGAGAACGGAGAAGAGAAAACATAGTTTAGTGGCACCTACCTCTTCCAGAATTGGAAAGGGGGTGAGGGGGGCAAAGGAATCACCAACCCCAATCCAGAGAGACTGAGGAAGATATACGGAGTCTGGGAGACTCAGGCTACACACACACAACACACAGAGCCGCACATGAACCAGGAAAACACAAGCGGGAAATTCCATCTTCTAAAACTGTCAGGGCACTGGAAAGCTGTGGCCACCCCTGACCAAGAAATTCTTTTTGCCTTTTGGAGAGGTGGAGTGTGCAGAGAGCCAGGAAGTGGCTTGGTGCTGCAGTGTGGGTGCCATAGAAGGGACTTTTTTTTTTTTTTAAGATTTTATTTATTATCCTTAGAAGAAGGGGAAGGGAGAGAGGCAGAGAGGCAGAGAGGGAGAGAGACATCAATGTATGGTTGCCTTTCACCTGCCTCTAGCTATGGACCTAACTGGAGACCTGGCTTGCAACCTGGTTATGTGCCCTGGCTGGGGAATCAAACCAGCAACCTTTGGGTTCTAGGCTGGCACCTTATCCACCTTATCCAACAGCCAGGGCAAAGGGACTTTTTTAAAGATAAGAGTGGAGATGTGGCTGGGCAGGGACCCCACATGCATGTGCAGCTGCCCTGCCAGCACAGAGACCAGATTGAAAGCACAATTCATGCCCAATGAATCCAGCTGGCCAAGAATACTAGAAGGCTGCATGGCAGAGGGATTGTGGGGCCCCACCCAGCATGGCTGGCAAGTCAGGGTGGGGTAGGAGGGACTGCATATAGAACCAAAGGTTTGGGTCTGAGCCTCCTGAAAGAGCTGCGAGCTGGGAGCTGGATAGGCAAGAGCTAACCGCCTGAGAGTCTTTGGAGTCAGGGAATGACACTCAAACCACCCAGTACAAACCTCTTGGGAAGGAGAACGTGATCCAATCCCCACCTACAGGGTTGCAAACTCTGCAGAACAGTAAATCCAGGCTCAAGAACTGCCATCTGGGTGCACATCTGCAGGGGAAAGAAAGAAAATCTCCAAAGGAGCCCTTTATGAACTTTTATCAGGCACTATGCTGACTCCTCCTCAGGTCTTACTCCACTGAAAACAGCAGAGCAAATAGATTAGGAATTGGCGCAGCAAGAGGTATTCAGGCCCCACCCAGCCTCAGCTTTCATCCAGAGCTGCCATCAGTGCCAAGCAGGAAAGAGCTGACCCTTTTTCACAGATGGCCTCCGCACAAGAAACAAACAGCAAATTCATCAGAAACTATACAGTATTGGAAATAATCTGGGCCCGACCAAGGTTTGTGGCACAGGGCTGGGGAACATACCCGCCATCCTTCCTGAAAGGTAAACAGTGCCTCCTGGAGGGTAATCCAGGGATCCTACCATATTGATCACACTTTAGACCCCCTGGAGGCAGGTGGCGATGGTACATGTGGTCCTGTCAAAAGTTAGATGAACCATTCCTGGACTTCCTGCAGATAAAATGCTAACAGCAGGGCAGGAGCAACCAAGCCTGAAGGAGACAGCCACAGACTGTGGATCACTTGGAGCTTTGAACAGGCTGCCAAAAGCTAAACCAGCACACCAGCTGACATCAGGGACAGATCCTAAAGGAGAAGCAAACAGATTAGGAATCTGTTAGTAGACAAGCAAACATTAGACTCTGCTGAGACAAGTTCCACTTTATTCTTTTTCATTATCTGCATTATTTTTTCTCTTGCTTGGCTTTTTAACATTGCTTCTTTGTCTTCCATTTTGTTCCTATTATTTCACTATTTTTAATTTTAATTTAATTTTTATATATTTTTAAATGTTATCTTTTCTGTTTTAGTTTTAATTCAAATCTCATATATTACTCTTCCTTTCTCTTACTCCATTTTCCCTTCATCTTCCTTTTTTATATTTGTTTTTAATTTTATTTTTTCCCTTTCTACACTTTGTTTCTATTCCTCACTCTTACTATTTTTTCTCCTCCATCCTCTCAAAACTCTTTCCATTAGTCATCTCACATTCTTTTTCCCTTTCTTATGATATTCTCATTGTTGTTCCACATTGTATCATGTTTGCTCAGTTGTCATTGATATTGGGGTTGTTGTTGCATCGCTTTCATTTTATCCCCAGTTGTTCACTATATTTTATATTTTAAATCTCATATTTTACTGTCTCCCTGTCCTACTCAATTTCACCTTCCTCTTGTCCTGTCTTATTTTCATTTAAAATTTTATTTTCTGCCTTCCTTAGCCTGGTTTCTAATCCTTATTAATGCTTGTTAATTCTCCTCCTTCTACCCTCTCATAATCAGTTTTCTTTTCTTTAAACATCTCAATATTTTTTTTTCTTTTCATGAATAGAATATCACTGTGGTGGTTGTTATTCTTCAATTGGGTTCTTATTTTTTCTCCAAACCTCATATTGTACTCTTCCTTTTTCTTACTCCATTTTCTCTTTTTTCCTCCCTATTTTATTTACATTGTAAATTTTCTTTTCTTTTTTCCCACCTTGTTTCTATTTCCTACTATTAATATTTCTCCTTCCCCTACTCTCCATAAGCATTTTTTTCTTTTAGTCATCTCATATTCTTATTTCATTTCATATAATATTCTTATTCTCTTTCCACCTTCATTAATCTTAGCTCATTTGTTATTGATATTGTGATAGTGGTTGGGCGGGGGGGGCAGAGTATTTTGCTAGTATGGGTTTTGTTTACTGGGTTGTTTTGTTTTGTTCTGGCAGCTCCTGTACAACAGCATGCAAGACATGGGGGGACAGTGACTCTCAGTTAGTCAAGCTGGAGGAGAGAAACCATCCATGAATAAGCCAACAACAACCAAATCCTAATTACAACAAGAGAGCCCATATAAAGTGCATAAAGGGCATCCCTAGAGCATCCGGCTTGGGAGTTCAAAGAGACTGCACCACTGAATTCCATAGGACTCCTACCACAGAAGGTTACCCCACAAATACAGGAAGTCAAAACAGATCAATCAAATACACAGAAACAAACAAAAAGAGTCACCTAAAAAGGGAAGGCAAAGAAACAACCCTCAATCAAAAGGAAAGAAGTAGTTCCTGGAAAGAGTGCTAAATGAAATTGAGGCAAGCTATTTATCAGACATAGAATTCAAAGTAATGATTATAAGGCTGCTAACGGAACTCTGTGAGAACTACAAGGAATTTAGTGGAAACTACATCAGCATGAAAAAGAATTATGAATAATAACCAGGGTGAAATGAAGAATATAATATGTGAAATGAAGAATATACTAGAAGGAATTAAAAGAAGGTTAGATAAAGTAGAGGATCAAATCAGCAAGTTGGAAGACAAGGTAGGAAAAACACACAGAGCAACAAAACAAACAAACAAGCAAAAGATTCAAAAAGAACAAAGATAGTTTAAGGGAGCTACAGCAAAACATGAAACATAAAAATATTTGCACTCTGGCTAGTGGCACAGTGGATAAGGTACTGGCCTGTGAACCCAAAGGTTGCTGGTTCAATTCCCAGCCAGGGCAACATAACCAGGTTGCAAACCAGGTCTCCAGCCAGCTCTGTAGATGGAGGCAGGTGAAAGGCAACTATACATTGATATCTCTTTCCTCTCTGCCTCTCTCCCTTCCCCTCCCTCTGAAAAATAATAAATAAAATATTTTTTAAAAAAGAAAAATAAAACAAAACAAATACTGCTTTAAAAAATATATATTTGCAATATTCGGATACCAGAAGAAGAAAAGGAGCAAGATATAGAAAACCTATTTGAAATACATAATGATGGAAAAGTTCCCTATCTTGGTGAGGAAAATAGTCATACAAGTTCAGGAAACACAGAGGAACCCCACTCAAAATGAACCCAAAGAGGCCCACTATGAGACACATCATTATTAAAATGGAAAAATTTAAAGACAAAAAGAGACTTTCAGAGGCAGTAAGAGAAATAGCTAATAACATAAAAGGGAGTGCTGACAAGGCTATTGGTTGATTTCTCAACAGAAAAACTACAAGCCATAAAGGAATGGCATAACATATTCCAAGTAATGAAAAGCAAAGATGTGCAACCAAGACTACTCTACCCAGCAAGGCTCTCATTTAAAATAGAAGGTGGAATTAGGAGCTTCCCAGACAAAAAAAATGAAGCTAAAAGTGTACATCTCCATCAAACCAACATCGCAAGAGGTGTTAAAAGAACTAATTTAAGAAAACAAAGAAAAAGGGGGAGAGAGGGACACAGGCAAAAAAGGGGAAAATGGCAATTAATAAATATCTATCAATAATAACTTTAAATGTAAGTAAATTAAATGCTCCAATCAA
>PVIW01008205.1:34159-63703 GCA_004026585.1 Noctilio leporinus
AAAAAAAAAAAAAAAAAAAAAAAAAAAAAAAAAAAAAAAAAAAAAAAAAAAAAAAAAAAAAAAAAAAAAAAAAAAAAAAAAAAAAAAAAAAAAAAAAAAAAAAAAAAAAAAAAAAAAAAAAAAAAAAAAAAAAAAAAAAAAAAAAAAAAAAAAAAAAAAAAAAAAAAAAAGCTGGGATAGCAATACTTATATCAGACAAACTAGACTTCAAAACAAAAGTCATTAAAAAAAACATAAAGAACATAAAGAAAGTTACTATATAATACTTAAGGGAGTTATCCAACAGAGAATATAACGTTTATAAACATATATGCACCCAACATAGAAGCACCTAAATACATAAGGAAGCTCCTGAAGGACTTTAAGAAGGAGATCAACAGCAATACAGTTATCATAAAGGATTTTATATCACATGACAATGGATAGATTATCTAACCAAAGAATAAACAAGGATATTGTGGCATTGAATGACAATCTATATCAAATGGACTTAATTGATATTTACAGATCATTTCACTACAAAGAAGCAAAATACACATTTTTTAAAAATGTACATGGATCATTTTCAAAGGTAGGACACCAAACAAGCCTCAACAAACCCAAGAAGACTAAAATCATATGAAGCAGCTCTCAGATCACAACAGCTTTGAAACTAGAAACCAACCTCAAGCAAAAAATTCAGAAATATTCAAATACATGGAGACTGAATAATATGTTATAAGTAATAAATGGGTTAACAATGAGATCAAGGAAGAAATTTAAAAATACCTAGAAACAAATGAAAATGAACACACAACAGCCCAAAATGTGTGAGACACTGAGAGAGAAATTCATAGCAATACGGGCCTACCTAAAAAAATAGAAAAATCTCAAACAAAGAACCTAACTCTACATCTAAAAGAACTAGATGAACAACAACGAACAAAGCCCAGAGCAAGTAGAAGGAAGGAAATAATCAAGATCAGAACAGAATTAAATAACATAGAGTCTTAAAGAAAAAAAAATCAAAGGATCAACAAATCTAGGAGCTGGTTCTTTGAAAAGATAAACAAAATTGTCATTGAACTCATCAAGAAAAAACAAGAGGACTCAAATAAATAAAATCAGAAATGAAAGAGAAGTAAGAACTTATACCACAGAAATACAAAGAATTGTAAGAAATTGCTATGAACAACTATATGTCCAACTATAAGAAATTGGACAACCTGGGTGAAATGGATCAACTTCTAGAATCATACAGTGTTCCAAAACTGAATCAAGAAGCAGCAGAAAGCCTGAATAGACCAATAACATCTAGCAAAGTTAAAATGGTAATCAAAAAAATTCTTGGCATGCAAAAGCCCTGGACCAGATGGCTTCACAGGTGAATTTTACCAAATATTCAAAAAAGAATTAACTCCTATTTTTCTCAAACTATTCCAAAAATGTAAAGAAGAGTAAAGACTCCCAAACACTTTTTAGGAAGCCAGTCTTATCCAATTTCCAAAACTAGGTAAATATACAACAAAGAAAGAAAACTATAGGCTGATATCTCTGATGAAGTTAGATGCTCTAATCCTCAACATTGTCAATCTGGATCTAGCAATGCATTAAAAACATCATACATCATGATCAATTGGGATTCATCTCAGGGATGCAAGGAGAGTACAGTATTCACAAATCAATAAACATAATATACCACATAAGCAAAATGAAGAACAAAAACCACATGATCATATCAATCGATGCTGGAAAAGCATTTAATAAAATCCAGCACCAATTTATGATTTAAAAAAAAATTCAGCTAAGTGGGAATAGAGGGAGCATATTTCAACATTATAAAGGCCATATACGAGAAGCCTACTGCCAATCTCATACTCCATGGGCAAAAACTAAAAGCTTTTCTGTTAAGATCAGGAACAAGACAAATGTGTCTGCTTTCACCACTCTTATTCAACATAGTACTAGAAGTTTTAACCGTGCTAACCAGACCAAAAAAAGAAAGAAAAAAGAAATAAAAAGCATCCACCTTGGGAAGGAGGAAGTAAAACTGTCATTATTTGCAGACAATATGATAGTGTGCATAGAAAATCCTATAGTCTCTGCCAAAAACTATTCAAAATAAGATGTGAATTTGGCTAAGTAATGGGGTACAAAATCAATATTCAGAAATCAATGGCATTGTGTATACCAACAATGAACTATCAGAAAGAGAAACTATGAAAAACATTTATTTACTATAGGAACAAGAAAAATAAAGTATCTAGGAATAAACCTAACCAGAAAACTATAGAACACTAAAGAAAGAAACTGAGGAAGATACAAATAAATGGAAGCATATACCCTGTTCATTGATTAGAAGAATTAACATTATTAAAATGTCCATCCTACCCAAAGCAACCCATAGATTCAATGCACTCCCTATTAAAATACCAATGCCATATTTCACTGACCTAGAACAAATACTCCAAAAATTTATATAGAACCAAAAAAGAACCCTGAATATCCTTAGCAATTTTGAGAATGAAGAATAAAGTTGGAGGGATCACAATACTTGTTATAAAAGTATGGCCTGCACCATAATCAAAAGAACCTGGTACTGACATAGAAACAGACACATAGATCAATGGAACAGAACAGAGAGTCCAGAAATAAACTCATGTCTCTATGGTCAATTAATATTTGACCAAGGGGGCACAAGCGTACAATAGAGTAAAAATAATCTCTTCTATAAATGGTGTTGGGAGAACTGGACTGATACAGAAAGAAAAAAAGAGAGAGAGAGAGACAGAGAGAGAGAGAGAGAGAAAGAGAAAGGGAGAAAGAGAAAGAAAGGGGGGGGGGAGAGACAGAGAGAGAGAGAGAGACAGAGAGAGAGAGAGAGAAAGGAAGGAAGGAAGAAACTAGGCCACCAACTTGACCATATGCCAGAATAAACTCAAAATGGGTAAAAGACTTAAGTATAAGTTGTAATACCATAAAAGTCTTAGAGGAAGCATAGACAGTAAAATTTCAGATATCCCATATAGCAATATTTTTCCAATATATCTCCTAAGTCAAGGGAAATACAGGGAAAAAAAATGGGACTACATCTAATTAAAAAGCTTCTGGCCCTGGCTGGTAGCACAGTGGATAAGGTGCCGGCCTGCAAACCCAAAGGTCGCAGGTTCGATTCCCCAGCCAGGGCACATAACCAGGTTGCAAACCAGGTCTCCAGTCAGGTCTGTGGCTGGAAGCAGGTGAAATGCAACCATACATTGATGACTCTCTCCCTCTCTGCCTCTCTCCCTTCCCCCCTTTCTGAAAATAATGAAATAAAATCTTTAAAAAAAAAAAAAAAAAAGCTTCTGCATGCCTTAAGAAACCATCATCAAAATGAAAAGAGAACTGACTACATGGGAGAATGTATTTGCCAATGATACATGAGATAGGAGTTTAATCTCCAAAACACTCACATAAAGAACTCATACGACTCAACACCAGGAAGACGAACAATCCAATTTTTAAAATGGGCAAAAAACCCAAATAGACACTTCTCCAAGGAGGACATACAGATGGCCCATAGGCACATGAAAAGATGTTCAATATCAATAGCCATCAGAGAGATTCAAATTAAAACCACAATGAGATATCACCTCATACCTGTCAGAATGGCCATCATTAACAAATGAACAAACAAGCACTGGTGAGAATGTGGAGAAAAGGGAACCCTGGTGTACTGCTGGTAGAGATGCAGGCTGATGCAGCACTGTGGAAAATAGTATGGAATTTCCTCAAAAATTTAAAAATGGAACTGCCTTTTGACCCAGCAATTCTATTGGGATTTGCTGGAAACATACCCAAAGAACCCAGAAACACCAATTCAAAAGAACTTATGCACCTTAGGGTCTGTGGGCCATAAGAAGTATATGAACTTCTGTGGAAAGTACAGAGATGAAACTCTCTGAGGGTGAGTGTTCCCTCAGGAACTTAAAGTCTAGAAGAAAAGATAAAAGTAACTTAAAAAAACTCATAATATGGAAACTTCTACCAAAGATGGTACAACATACAGTATTGTGAGAGTATAGAGAAGGAAGAGGTAATTTGAGAAGCCTTCTTGAAGAAGGTAGCATTTAAATTGAACTTTTAAATGGTTGTGGTGGTTGTTATTGCTATTTTCAGTATTTAGAAGTTATCATTTACTAAACCCTGGCTGGTGGCTCAGTGGATTGGAACCAATCTGCGAACCCAAAGGTCGTTGGTTAGATTCCTAGCCAGAGCACATAACCAGTTTGATAGCCAGGTCTCCAGCCAGGTCCATAGCTGGAGACAGGTGAAAGGCAGCCATACATTGATATTTCTCTCTTTTTCTTCCTCCCTCCCTGTCCTTCTCTCTATAAATAATGAATAAAACATCTTAAAAAAAAAAAAAAAAGAGTTATCATGTACTTAGTGCTAATTCTATGACAGGCAAGACATTGTACAAATGGGAGTCCTCACATATTCCAATGAAGGCAGCTCCAATTTATTCTTTTGACATACTATACTTTCATTTTAAGATTTTGGTTTTATTAAAATGTTTTTTTTGTTTGTTTGTTTGTTTTTTGTTGTTTTTTGGCCAAAAAACAAATGTGAAATAATTGATTTAGAGTGGGTAGTGGTTTGGGGAAGGTCAACTTCTTAAAATGTCAGAGCTAAGGTTCCCAACTTAGCTCATGCTTTACAAAAAAAATGAGGCCAAACATATAAGATCAAAAGTTTGCATAGTAACAGTCATATCATAGAAAGACTATAACTGCAGGGCAGGAAATATGACCTTCATCTAATCCTGCCTAGACCTTGTCACAGGGAAAACAAATTGCCCAAAAGTTTGTGAGACCAGGGTCGGAACTGAATCAATGCTAACCCCTTGATCTAAGAGCTTAGGACAGAGGGCATGCGCTGATTCCATAATCTAATATTGGGCCTAATGGTAAGTGACAGGAGTGGAAGGGAGTGGGAAAGAGGTTAGGGGCATCACCTGTAAAGATTAGGAGACTGCAAAGGCAGCACAGCAAGTAAAGTGTGGTGATTTGAGCTGTGCTGGATGGTTATCTCAAAAGCCCCTTTTCCATTACAATTATAGGGAATAACTGATTTATTACTTTGAAGTCACATCTTGTATATTCCACTTGTGATTCAGAAAAGTCTTCGAAAATAGCCATTCACTATCTGACATGCCTATGGGTAATCTGCCTGAATCAATTTTTTAAATTGTATCTCTACCTTGCTGTCATTTCCCACAATAGTTTTCTAACTGTACTCTTGTGCGAAGCCATGTGCACCTAAACATGTGCGAAGGTCTGAGAGGAGGGGCACAGTTTCTGCATCATCTTAACCAAAAAAGCTCTGTTTTTATTGGTTTCATTTGCTTAAAATTTCATCTAAGGTTTTTTTTAAAGAAAGGTTTTCTTGGGTTTAAAAAATAAAAAATAATTTTTTGAGTATCTGTTAGTTCCCCTATCTTTACCAAGATAAATCCATCTAATTTCTTTTTTGGTCACATTGCACTTTTTACCACAGTAAAAATGTAAGACCAAAACTTGGTTTTACTAAATTTTATCCCTCTCTTTATTCATTAAACTTAACTCTTAATAATTTTGGCTGCTAATAAAGAAATCAAATTTTTGCTCAAAGAATAAAGATCAGTCATTAATGAAAAGATTCAATAAAATGTACTGTAGGCTCTAAAGAAAATTCCAGAAGACAAACTCAGCAAATATTTTGAACAGAAGTATCATTTTTGAGATATGTAATTATTCAAGATGAATACTTTGATAGACATAGCACTCAATAGTAAACATGGAGAAGATCCTCATTATTTACAGAGTTCACATTAACAATTTTTTTTTAATTTGTAAGCAGTTCCAAATTAGGAACTTCTATTAAAAAGGTCTATAACTAAAGCCTTAATTTGAATCGAATTTCTATTACACTGTCATATGGGGAGTAAATTGTATGGACCCAACTATGTCACCCTAGAAAAATAATTTTCTTGAAGGATCCATTTATACTTTTTAATAAGAAGTCACTTACACTTTTCAGTTAAAACTTACTCTATTTAGAAAAGAAAATATAAACTTTAAAGATTTTTTGAGATATACCTCAGCAATCTTCTCTATATTTTGGTTTATTTGATTAAAATTTAAGTCATTTTGCAATCAAAGCCAAACAAACCCCATTATTTCCCTAATGTAAGACTTCAATCAGAGATTGTGTGCAATGGGTAATAATTTTAAGCCACAAACTCAGGTATAAAAAATTAAGACTCTTTTTTTAAAAGTCAAGTTGTTTTCTATTTCAAACTCAAAACTCAGACAATTCAGGGCCTCTCCATCAAGACCATCCCACCCTCAACTCCTGCCCTAACCCTAACTCCTGCCCTAACGTAAATGAAACATATCGTTTATGTTCCAGTGGATATTGTAGGGTAGACATATTGAAGAGACAATTGGTCCTTGATTGCTAACATTTATTAATGATAGAGTCCATAGAGACATTATTTGTTATCAAGCCTCTACACAGTTATGATCTACACAATTGTTGCTAACCTGGACCAGACATGAGATCTCACCACATCCGGATTTCTCCCATCTACACCAACATCCTCCTTGGACACCTAATAAATATTTTTTACATGTATGACTCTGGATATTAGAAAATGTTGCAAGGTAGTTTCAGGTTGGTCTGTCTACACAAACCAAATAGTAATTTCTACTCTACTTGTGGTCTATGGGGCAATTCATAAGGTTTTCATTTCCTTGAGTTCCACCCAGGAAAAGACACACAAAGTCCTTCTGTTCTGGATTCCCTACAAAAGTTACCAAGGCTTCTAACATGTACACTCTTCCATTACACCACTAGAGCCTCACTTTTGAGGGGAGGGGACAAGGAACAAAGGCTCTTTTTAGAGACATTCACCAGCATATAACACTCTTTCTCTTCTCTAATTATCTGCTTCTCTCCCACACAAGTATTCTCATCTGGCAAAGGAAATCTGACTCACACAGTTCAACATACTTCCAAATCTGCACTTTAGACTTTATTCTCTGAGCCTTTCAGAATGTAGCACTTGAAAGTCGAACATTCAGGCTCTTCTAAATCAAGAGCTTTGGCTCTTAAACTTCTACTTCAGACCAAGGTAGAATACCAGAAATGGGTCACCTTTTTTCCTGAAACACCTTAAAGCCTGGACAGAACTTACAAAATAATGGACATTGGACATCAAAGGGGAAAGGAATTAATTTCTGAGATATGGAAAACAAATTAGATGACCCCTACATTTACACTAGCTTACTGCTTGGAGAGAGTCCATGCTGAAATATAGGAATCTAAGAAGAGCCCAGCAGTTTCAATAACTTCAGGAGATGGAGCTGAGAGATAAGGAAGGTCAAATGTTAAAATTCACAGGGCAAACACCTGCAGAGGAAAGTACTACAAAAAATAAAAAAGAAGAAGAAGAAGAAGAAGAAGAAGAAGAACTCAAGATATGAAGATGTGCCCAACAAAACTTTAGCTGAGTACTGATGAATATAGGTGTGTATAAACCATTTGAGGACAGAGAAAGGATCACAGAAAAGAAGCAAAGGAAACAATTTCACACCTCACATAGATTTTTCTCATCAGCTCTAAGGGAATACTTCATAATTCATGGGCCATGGGTAGAGTACTCACAAAATTTTTATTTCAGTAGTGAGGAAAAATTAGCCACATTAGTTAGGCTGCTTTGGTCTCACTTAAATAAAGCTCAAAAGCAGACTCAAAAGGATCAGACTATTTCAAAGTAACTCAGCCACACCCTAGAACCAAGTTCAATAATAGTTATAGGAATAGGAACATATCCACAAGGTAAAATTCACAATGTCTGGCATCCAATAAAAAATTACCAGGCATGTAAACAAACAAGATAATATCTGTAATGAGAGATTTTAAAAACAAAAGTGATCTAAACTGACTCAGTAATAAAACAGATGATAGAGTTAGTACCTAAGGACTTTAAACATTATTATAATGGATTTCCATATGTTAAAAAAACTAGAAGGAAGATTAAATATGTTAAGGATGTGAAGGATATTTTAAAAAGACAAATAAAACTTCCAAAGATAAAAATGATCATTTCTGGGATGTAAAATTCACTGGATGTGGCAGACACCTCATTAAAAATGCTATTCAAATGGATAATATAAAAAGGAGGTGTTCAACATCATTAGTTATCAGACAAATGCAAATTAAGTTCATAATAAATTGCCATTTTACTTCCATTGGAATTACATTAAAAAGATCAATGAGACACCAATACATCCAGCCAAGATGAAGGCATGGGTAGACATGCTCCAAAAATGCATCTCCCTCCAAAAATGAGAAGGAATTACACTACCTCAAAACTAAAAACAAAAAGCAAAAGTATCAGAAAATTGAATTGCAAAGAAGTTCAACAAACAAGGAAAATAAAGAAAAAATACTCATCCAGACAGGTAGGAGGATCCAGGTAGGTAGAAGACATGGTGTGGCAGTAGCAGCTATGGCAGTGGCCAGCAGTGGAAAGTGCACTCATATATTTTAAAAGTATGTAAGGAAACCTGGAGAGTGACCCCAGACCCAGACCAGAATGTGCAGCTCACAATTCTAGCACTGGGGTAAAATAAAACCATATTGCTTTTGACTGTGAAAACCAGTGGGGGCTAGAGAAGAAGAAAAACCTTCCCATCTCTCAGCAGAGTCCCCTTGTTTAGGGAGCCCCCATGGTCCTAGAACATCAGCAAACCCACCCACTCTGGGAACCACAACCAGGGCAACAGCTAGAGGGGCATCAATCACATATGGAAAGTGGGAGAAGTGGCTGGGAAAGTGGTGAGTGATGAGCAAGAGGCATTGTTCCCTTTCAGATCTTTCTCCAACATACAGCACCACAACAGTGATGAAACAGGTTGCCTTATACTAATGAATAGCTAAGGCTCCACCCCTTACAATGTAACAGGTGTGACAGCTTTACCTAAGACACAGAGGCAAACACAGAAAGCTGTCAAGTTGAGAAGACAGAGAAGTATGGCCCCAAAAAAGGAATGAATCAAGATTCCAGTGGGAGAACTAAGCAACGAGGAGATAGCCAACCTAACAGAGACAGAATTAAGAATACTATTGATAACAATGCTCACAGACTTCACAGACAAGATTAAAGAATAAATGCATAAGAGAAGAAGTAAAGGCTATGCCAAGGGAAACAAACAAACAAAAAAATCCACATGAAACCAGTAGTGAAGGGAAAGGAACCAGGGTTCAAATCAATGATAAGGAACATAACGAAGAAATAAAGTCAACCAGTACAGAAGAAGGAAATAAGAACTAGAAAAAATATAGGAAAGGCTTAGGAACCTCTGGGACATCTTCAAATGTGTCAACATCTGAATCATAAGGATGCTGGAGGGAGAAGAGGAAGAGCAAGAAATCGAAACTTATGTGAAAAAATAATGAAGGAAAACTTCCCAAATTTGGAGAAGGAAATAGACATACAAGTTCAGGGAGCACAGAAAGTCCCAATCTAGACCCAAAGAGTGCCACACCAATACACATCATAATTAAAATGCCAAAGATTAAAGAAAAAGAGAGAATCTTAAAAGCAGCAAGAGAAAAGAGATTTACATGCAGAGAGGTTTCTATAGGACTACCAGCAGATTTCTCAAAAGAAACTTTGCAAGCAAGAAGGAACTGGCAAGAAGTATTCAAAGTGTTGAAAAAGCAAGGACCTACAACCATGACTACTATATCCAGCAAAGCTATCATTTAAAATGTAATGGCAAGTCCTGGCTGGTAGCACAGTGGATAAGATACCAGACTGCGAACCCAAAGGTCACTGGTTCAATTTCCAGCCAGGGCACACATAACAAGGTTGCAAGCCAGGTCTGTAGCTGGAGGCAGGTGAAAGGCAACCATACATTAATGTCTCTCTCCTTCTCTGCCTCTCTCCCTTCCCCTCTCTCTAAAAATAATAACTAAAATCTTTAAAAAATAATAAAAATGATAGTATAAAGGAACCATGGACATGGAAAATAGGCAGGGTTGACTTTGGGGGGAAATGGGTGGACAGGGAGGGGGACAGAGGGGAGCAAAAAGAGGATGGATGTAATACAACAACAACAATAAAATTAAAAAATAATAAAAATGAAAATGAAAATAAAATGTAATGGCAGATAGAGTGCTTCTCAAAAAGGTAAAGCTAAAGAGGTTTATCATCACCAAGCCATTATTATATGAAATGTTAAAGGGACTTATTTAAGAAAAGGAAGATCAAAACTATGAATATTAAAATGACAACAAACTCATAACTATCAACAATAGAATCTAAAATATAAAAACCAAAACAAGCAAACAACAAGAATGGGAACAGAATCATAGGTATGAGGAGCATTTAGAGGGGTATCAGCTGGGAAGGGGAAGGGTGAAAGGGAGAAAATGGTGCAGGGATTAAGAAGCATAATTGGTAGGTACAAAACACACAGGAGAATATTAAGAATAGTACAGGATAAGGCAAAACTAAAGAATTTACATTCATGACCCATGGACATGAACTATGTGGGGGTGGGGGTTGCTGGAGGGAAGGAAGTTAATGGGCAGAAGCAAAGAAAAGGAAAAGAAATTGGGACAATTGTAACAGCATAATCAATAAAATATACTTCAAAAAAAAATCTGGGACACCGTATATGTGTTACGATGTAGTATAACAGAAACTCAGTTGAAAATCTCACTTTGGAAATCTGTTAATGTTGCCTCCCAATCTTGGAAATTCCCCAGGTGAAATCTGAAACTGACTCCCCATTCACAGAGATCAGGAAAAGACAGAAGGAAGAGGCCAACCTCACTAAGTTTGTAGGTGGCAAGGTTAATAAGCAAGGGAACTTCTTGTTTGCAAGATGAATAGATCTCCACATGTGCTTGCCAGGTCTTAAGTTTATATAGAGGACTTAATAAGATTCAGTCAGTATTCACTCCAGATGATCTCAACAACACAGTACCCTCTCAAGGCTATGTGTCCTTGAAATGGCTCCTAGTGTGGGAAGTGGTGGGTAGAATGTACATTCTAAGTATAGGAGAGGGGATAAAGAGCCTTTGATTACCCAAGTCCATGTCACAGGTCAACTGGCAGTCCCGATGACCTCCTGCAACAGTTAGGTAGCTTCATATAAAACTAAACATAAATTTATCTTATGGCCTGGTAATTCTACTTCTACATATTTATCCAAAACACATGTCCCAAGATGAATTGCATAAAAAGGTCCAAAGCAGCATTATTCATAATAGCCTAAAATAGAAACAATTCAAATATTCATCAACAGAAAAACAGGTAAATACATTGTTGTATACTTCTACAATAGAATACTATTCAAGAAAAAGGAACAACATGAACAAATCTCTGTGTCCATACAAATAAAACCAAATAAAAGAGATTACATATTTCTTGAAAGTAATACACGCCAATAGCTTCCTATATTTCATTGGTCAAAGCTAAGGTGGCTCAACATTCAATAGGCCAGGGATGTATAATTATCCCATAGGAGGAGAATCAAATATTTTGATAAATAATTCCATTTATCATACATAGATTATAACATAGAAGAAATCTCCATATTATAGAAATTAGTGCTTTGTGTTTTGTATTGATATTTTTGCCAGGTTTTAATTTATGTGTTTACTAGATTTTGTCAATACAGACTAAAAATATAGTTTTTTTGTTCTTGGTCTTATAATTAAGTGGAATTAATACTCCACTTGGAATGATGGATTAATAGTCCACTTGGAATTAATCCCAATCATTTTGCTGTAATTTATCCACTCACAATTTATTTGGCTGCAGTTTATCTTCTACTTTTTTAAACAAAGATTTATGTAAATCATGTCCTCTGTGTTTTAAAATATTTTAAAGTATTTTTGGTTGCCTTTTAGCTTGAATGAAGTTTGGTTCTCTCTCTCTCTCTCTCTCTCTCTCTCTCTCTCTCTCTCTCAACACTGGATGAGATTAATTGCAGATTAGCCATTACAGACTATAAATTTGGTAAATTTGATGATATAGTAATAGAATCTGTGCAAATATCAAACATAGAAAAAAAGACTAAAGGAAATGAAGCAAGTATCAGGCCTCATGGGAAACTTCAAGCAGCCCTGTATGCATGAAATTGGAGTCACCAAAGGAAATGAGAGAATAGGAGGAATAAAACAAACAAGCAAACAAACAAAAAAAAAAAACATTTGATTAAACAATTAGTAAAAATTATTCAAACTTGATAAAAACTACAAACTCATAGATCCTAGAAGCTTAACAAACACCAAGTCCAAGTAAAAAATCTAACAACCACTTTTTTAAAAAAAGAAATCTCTGCAAACTATGAATAATAGGAAATTTACTCAGCTTGATAAAGGGCAAGTATAAGAAACATACAATTAATAACATACCTAAATAATAATAGACTAACTGCTTTTCTCTAACTTCAAAATAAAGACAAGAATATCTGCTGTCACCACTTTTATTTAACATTGCATTAGACATTCAAGACAGTGAGCTAAGGCAAGAAAAAGAAATAAAGCCATCCATATTTAAAAGGAAAAATAAAACTGTCTTTATTCACAAATGACATGATTGGCTGCGCAAAATTTAAAAAGTGAGCTTAGGAAGATTGCAAGATACAAGATAAGTATACAGAGATCAATTCTAATTCTATATAGTAGCAATAAACATCAGAAATTACCATTTTGAAGAGTATCATGCTTAGTGAAATAAGCCAGGCTGCAGAAGACAAATACCATATGATCTGACCTAATACAGGAAACTAATGAACAAAACAAACAGACAAGCAGAATGGAACCAAAGACAAGAAAAAATGGAGCAGAATGACAGTGATCAGAGGGGTAGGGGAGAGAGGGGCCAGGGGTTAGTCAAGAAGCTAATGTGAAAGACCCATGGACATAGATAAGGAGGTGGGGATTGACTGTGGGAGAGGGGAGAGGGGAGAGGGGACAGGGTAAAGCAATAAGGGGGAAAATGAAACAGTTGTAATACAACAACAATTAATTAATTAGAAAAAGAAAAAAGAAATTACAATTTTGGAAAGCAATAGCATTTACAAAGGCATTAATAATATAAAACACTAGGGATAAATCAGACAAAGATGTGAAGGTCTATACACAAATACAATGCACATTACTCAGGGATGTTAAAGAAAACCCAAGAAAGAGATTTACTTTGTTTATAAACTAGAAGACTCATACTGCTAAAATGTCTGTGCTTCTTAAAATTGATCTACAGATTCAAGTAAGCCCCAAACAACCCCAGCAGAGATTTTGTAAGAATTGACAAGCTGATTCTAAAACTAATATGAAAACACAAATGCAGAATAACAAAAACATTTTTTTATTAAAATTAAATTTTTTTTTAAACTTTAAAAGAGAATAAAATTGGAGGGCTTATAGCACCTGATTTTAAGACTTACACAAATCAAGGCATTATGTATATCAGTGTAAAGATAGACAAATAGAACAATAGAACAGAATAAACTTACACATAGGGACGAGTAATTTTTGACAAAGGCAATTCAGTGCAGAAAGTGTAGTCTTTTCCACCAATGATAATGGACCATTTGAATATCTATAAGCAGATTTATGAACTTTAATCTATACCTGTAACTATGTTTTAAAAATTAACTAAAACTGGACCATAAATTTCAAAGTAAAGCCTAAAATTACTAAACTTATAGAAAATAAAACACAGGAGAAAATCTTCATGACCTTCAGCTGACAAAAAAATTTTAGATACAATTCTGAAGGTACTAGTCATAAAATTAAAAATTGATGATTAGGATTTCATTAGAATTAAGAATTTCTGCTCTTCAAAAGATAATCTTAAGAGAAGATAACCAAGCTACAGAGTAGAAGAAAATATTTGCTAGTTACGTAGATGATAAAGGACTCATATCCAGAATTTTTTTTTAACTCTTGATCCTCAATTAAAGAGTACTTTTAAAAATATGGGCAGAAGATTTGAAAACTGCACCATTAAAAAGTACAAGATGGCAAGTAAACCCATGAAAAGATGCTCATCATCATTAATCACTAGGGAAATGCAAATTAAAAGCAAATCAGCTACTATTACATACTAATTTTTTAATTATTATTATTTTCAGAGAGGGGGAAGGGCGAGAGGCAGAGAGGGAGAGAGACATCAATGTATGGTTGCCTTTCACCTGCCTCCAGCTACAGACCTGGCTGGAGACCTGGCTTGCAACCTGGTTATTGTGCCCTGGCTGGGAATATTACATACTTATTATAGTGTATCAAATTAAAAAAATTAAAAAACTGACCCCACCAAGTGTTGGCAAGGATGTGGAACAATTACAACTCTCATCACTGCTGGTGGAAATGTAAAAATGATTAAAATTCTTTGGAAAACAGGTTAATTGGTGGTTGCTTAAAAAATTAAGCATGCACCTATTACATGACTCACTCATTCCACATTTAGGGTCTTTACTCAATAGAAGTGAAAGCACATTACCTAAGTGTTACTAAGTTGAACACTGCTTAGTAAATCAGTAAATCAGTTGAATACTGCTGCCCAGGGACTATTGTTTTAAAATGAAAGGAAATGTTCACAAATGAGACCACACTATTCAAGCAAACTTTTGAATAGTGTAGTCTTGTTTTCCTTGGACGCCCCATGGCATAAATGTCCATCAAGCGATGAAAGCATCTTTCTGGCATATATCATTTTCCCACCCCCACCTGACTGCCCACCACTTCGGCCTCTACATCAGCCCACTGTAGGCTGCTCAGCGCCCACTTTGGGAATCTGTGTTGGTCTGATGTGGACAAGCAGAACTCACTGCTGTCTTCAGAGCTGCCGTCCAAGCACTCTGATCGGTCTAACCTCCCAAAGCCCTAAGCATAAGGGCCACCTGCCTCAGCTGAACATGCAGTAAGTCTGCTGCTAAAGATTCAAGCATTAATAAGCACCCATGTTAATTCAGTTTTAAAACCACCAGTACGAAATCTTAACTCTTTCAAGGATATGTAAACCCAGACTGAACCGTTCATTAAAAACATTTCTAAGTTGCTAATCACAGTGGCTTTTAAAAGGCAGTGCATTTAAAGCCATAGCATTAGTTGAAGGGAACCCAAACTTTCCCAGAGTGTTATTTATTCTTCCAGTGCCTAAGCCCTCTTGAAAAAGAAACTATATTCAAAAGGATTAGAAGATTCCTCCTGAAAATCTGTTAACCCAGTATCAGCAGAAGTGGGATACACCCTTAGCCACCTTGTTATTAAGTTTGTCATTAGGTTTTCAGGTTTCTGGGTTAGGGGTGTGTCATTATCCTATGGAAAGCAAATCTAATTTATAACATAGCTGATTTACATCCGGATCGTAGGGTCAAAGATCACAGGGACCCTTTTACTCAGCATTGTTCCTATAATCCTTCATCGGGTACCTGCTTTGGGAAAATGTTTTGTGGCATAAGCCCTGACCTTTCAGAACATAGCAACAATGGCCCCATTCTTAAAACATTGTTGGAGGGTAAAGAGCAGTGTTTATATATATAACATACCTCCAGGAACTGGAGATTTAAGCAGGGTGGACATCCAAACCAAAATCAGCACTTTTAATGGCCAGCTGGTACTTAATTACAAAACATTAACAAAAAATCCTCTCTAATTTTTGGTCCAAAAACATCACTATTTTGTGTTCCAACTAATTGGGTGGTTTCTATGCCAGGAAGAGAGATTCTTCCCAGCTTCTCAGCACAGAACCTGGTGCAGCTTAGGACGATCAAGGCTAGCCACAAAATTGGAGCCCCTTGGACTGATATCTACAGCTACAGTGTGGAGAGTGGTGGCCCTGTATCCACATGGGCAGGCATCTCCTGTGATGACAGACAGCAGCCCTACCATAGGCCATGGGGAGAGTAGAGAACACTGTATGGTAGCTGTATGAACCACATCTGTAAATACTATGCATGTGCTATGCCCAGAAACTCTCAGTAATAGGAAGTTGTGTCAGAAAAGGAAGCTTCAAAAATATTTTGAAAATTTCATATTGGCTGGTAGGCACTGTGAAATCTGAATAATGCTTTGAAGAAATATAGCTCATCTGGAAAGATGAAAACTCCTTACAGAGAACATTATCTCTTTAATTCATACACATCCTCTATGCAAGCAGTGGATAGGAAGAAGGTATTTATTCTGACTACATTAGTGTTGAATATAGTTGTATATTTATGGAAACAGAAGAACCCCTGAAAAATGAAGACAGTGAAAGCAGAAATACAAAAGACCAAGGGTAGCTACCATTAGGGTAATGTGGTAGCCAGTTGATGATACTGTTTGACTTACCTGGGACAATGGCACCAAGGAGAGAAAGTATGGACTTATTCATAAAAAAGCAAATAGTCCAGCTTGGCTGAAGCTGTGTGTGTGTGTGTGTGTGTGTGTGTGTGTGTGTGTGTGTAGAGAAACAGCCATGATAGAATGAAAAGAAATAAAAGGATCAAAGGAGAAAATGTAATGAGAGAAAAAAAGGACAGGTTAAAAGGCAGTGAGATCATTATATAGAGAGTTTTGTATACTGGTATGAGCAGAGTTTGAACTTGATTTGGTAAAACATGGGGAGTTGTTGAAGTTTTTACAATAAGGGGTTGATATACTAGAACTAACTTAGGAAAACTACCTGGAAATAGTGACTGGAGAGTTTGGAAAAAGGAGAAAGACTAGAATAACAAGGAAGGCCCAGTCAACACTAAGCTTTTAAAAACTGATAAATTACCCTCTCTTAAATACTTCAGATAGCACTTAAGGCACTGAACCTTTAGTATGTGAGGCTTTCTAAAGAGGAAGGGGTAGGCAACTTGGGGGTCTCCACCTCCTTAATGTCTTACTTAGATTGGGCTTTCTTGGGTGGCTGAAGCTCTAGTCCTCACATCTCTAGATGTTTGGATACTTCCTGGACAGCCAATTCCATGATATCTTACACCATAGTTGTCCTCCTGCTTCTGTCCAACCCTTAACTCTTTTGACACCATTTTTCCTTATTCCCTCCTTAGTAGTTAATCAACTGGCTCACTGCCTAATATAGATATAATAGCCCCAATTAAAGTACCTAATTCAAAACATCATTATTTTGTGTTCCAATTAATTGGGTACTTAATTCAACAAATATTTATGATGCACATCATGTTTGAGGCACTGTGCTACAGAGACTGGCAAAATCACAGTGAACAAGCCCCAGATGCCCTGCCCTTGCTGACCCATGATCTTGTAGATGCAGTGTAAACCTTAAACCATCCTAATGAAAACTGTTTGACTTCATTAATGCTGAAAAAACTGTCATTCAGCAAAGCTAGGTAAACTCTCATTTACTGGGCCTGCTTTTTTATTTTCCTTAGCTTTGTATTTCATGGGAGCTATACATTGTAGAATGTTTAACAGATTCTTGGTCTCTACCCATCTATGCCAGGAGCACACCCACTGCCCCAATGGTAACAACCAAAAATGTATCCAGATGTTACTAAATGTCCCCTAGGGAGAAGACCAAGGCTGGACTTCATGAGTTTATAGCCATCTGGGCAAGAAAGGCAGCATAGGAGTCTACATTCCACAGATGTTGCCTCAGACCCTAGAAAATGGGGTCCTGGATGAAGAACAAGATGGTCAGAGGAAGTGTACCACCTGTACTTTCTAGTCCAAACCAGGGATAGAAAGACATGAAGAAGGGTACCTTGATTATAGGGGTCATCAGTGATCTCCTCCTCCTAGTTTGATTGCAACACACAGAATTATAATCACTCTGTCACTCCCTATGAGGCATTGAATTCCATTATCCACTCACAACAGCCTGCAGTATGAGGGAGGACAGTGTCAGCCTCAGGGAGTTCTTTCTGTGTTGAGGATTTTGTCCTACTCTCAGGAATGCCAAAGGTTTCCAGTCACTTGGCTCCAAGGCAGAGGTGATAGGGATGAGGAGAGGATATCTGCAAAAAAACCCTGCAGTATACATTTACATCATCAGGTATGCACGATGAATTTAAAAGCTGAGAAAGATTAATGCTTTAGTTCCTGGGAGCCTCATAGAGACATTAGGCCCATGATCCATCCTCAGACTGGTAAAAAATTTGTCAGTGTTTCTGAAGTGAATGCATTTTGGGACAACTAACAAACCAATCTGGCTCAACAAAGAGACGCAGGAGTCAGGTCTACACTTTATTTATATTCCTATAAAGTTGGCAATATGCCTTTCAAGGCCTGAATGTTTGTGTCTGCTCTCTAGTCTACCTCTTCCTTTATGTCAAAGTTCCTAAGTTTCTGTCAATACACAAATGCTTTTAACAAATTAACAACAAATTTTTATTGAGTGCCTTCTATGTGCCACATTCTGTGCTAGCAAACAGATGATGATATTTGCCCTCCTGGAAGATATAATCTAGTCAAATTAATAATTATAAGTTTTCTCACTGGTTAGTAAGACAAAGAAAAGAGTATAAAATGATTTTAAGGAATGTATTTAGGGTAGAGAAAATCCTGATAAGCTATTCTAACCCCAGAAGAGACACCAGATATCTCTTTTTGAATAATGACATTTCAGTGCTAATAAATTCCAGCTTCAACACTTACTCATGTAAAAATAAAGGCAAGTTATTGTGCTCCTGTGAGTGGCAGCTTCTTCATTTGTAAAATGAGATATAAACATCTTTTTCTGTCATCTGTATTCCATGGATGTGTAAGGAAAACAGACGTTAAAGTCCTTTGTACTAATAAAGTGGCTGATGGTCATAGCGGTGGTGATCAGAGTAGCTACTTGGTCTTCATTTAATTCATGCAAGGAGTGGTGTTTTGGTGCCTACTCCATACGTAGACCTAACTTCAGAGGAAATAGGGCTAGTATAAATATTGAGGACAGCATGGATTTTTGTTGAGTCTGCGAATGTGGAAAATAGGAATAATTCACCATAGTATTCTAAAGAATCATTTATTCAAGAGAGGCATAGTGATATATTGAGAGTCTAGATGGGCCAGGAACTGTGAGTCTGTTTACAAAAGGAAAGATGGCAGCTCCAGGAATGATTTCCATGGATCCAATACAAGCCTCCCTCCTGCTGCTAAGTAACTAGGGGATTAGTTGGTTATGACTGATAAATTGCTAAGTATGTGTGAAGTTCTGTAACAGTATTAATTCAGATATTGTTCACAATGACTAAGAGGAAAAGAGGAAAGTCCATGAGATGTAGCAGAGAAAATATTTAAAACAAACAAAAATAAAGCCTTTCCTCCTCTCAAACCTTATTTCCAAATCACTTTAAAGGGTAATTATTAAACTTTAGAAAGTCTTGCAACATTATCCTATATTAAATTTCAAAAATCCATTAAGTGACATTCTGTTGCACTGAAAGGCAAGGTAGACTGAACGAATTTAAGAATAAAAAATATCTTGAAGAGAAATTAATTTGAAAGTTTAGTTTTTCACATAAAGCAGTTAAAAACCTTCCATAGGAAGCAGTGGCTGGACTTTCTACCCTGAATGTTCAGTCAGAGAGACAACCCCACATCTGGCAGAACATGGTTAATCACAATGATTTGAAGAAGTGTCACACCATTTATTCTCTTTCTTAAACTAGCAACTTCCTTCAGGCTCTTGTCTAAATATTATGGTCTCATTGTAGCTTTATAACAAGCTTCTGTCAAGTAAGTCACTGTGAAAGAGATGATATGGGACATCAAGTGGTCTTCAACCAGGGGCAGTTCTGCTCCCCAGGGGACATTTGGTAATATCTGGAATCATTTTTGTTAGTCACAATTCCTCACATCTAGTCTAGAAGTGAGGAATTCTGCTAAACACCCAAAACTGCCCAAGACAGCCCCCACAGCTTAGAATTATCCAGCCCAAAATATACACAGTGCTGAGACTAAGAAACCCTGCAGTACTGTGATTCTCTATTTTCTACCCAACCCTGCACTCTTGATAATCAACTCTTATGTTGACAGTTGCATAATCTGACGTAGTATAAGACAGCTAAATCAGACCTTTTAATCAGTAGACAGTTCTAATTAGCCCATTATCATTTTCCCCCTCATTCATTCTTTATTCATCTTGGGTGGAGGCACAAGTAACAGCATATGGATGCCTTACAACCACCAGCTCACATAAAGGAGGGTAAGAATTTTGCTGCAGTCATGCTGTCTGGGCTGCAGTCCAATCAAATTTCTGTATTTCACATGGCATTCTCGCAGCCTCACTTTGCCAGGCATTGGGGAGTTGAAAAAACAAGTCCCAGTGGAATTTGCTCAAATATATCTCATCATGTGAGAGGAATCACAGGGAACTGGATGATGTAATAGTGATTGCCTGTTAGTAAAGAGAATAAGAATGTCCGCCAAAAAATTAAGCCCAACAGCAGGAGATGAAGAGGAAATGACAGGGTTGATACGGCAAATGAAGACATCCAGCCACGTGATGTGTGAACCGAGGTGCTGCAGCAGCATCTGGAGCAGTTACAATCATCTCTTCCAGAATGGTACAGATTTTCTCTTGCAAAATTTGAGTCAACATATCACACTCTTCTGTTTGATCATCTTTATTTTCATATATCTCCATGCTGCCGTCAGGCAACATGGTCTAAGCCAGAATAAAACTTGCTGCCTTCCTTCAGTTAACTGAGCAGGTTTTATTTCTCTGTCCTGAATTCCATTTAGTCAACTAAATGCTTTCATCATGGATCATGTTTGTTGATGAGGAAAGAGGTTTACTTCAAAAATCTCAATAGATTCTCTGCTGTTGATTAGTGTCTTTAAAATTCACTTTTTTTTTTTAACTGTTTTACCTCTAACAAGTACTGTTTAGAGTCCATTTCGAAGTGTACATCACGTCTCTCTCCTCTTGAGTACATTTCTGCCTCAATGTTTGTTTCCACCCAATACCTTGTTGATATTTTCAGGGAGCGGAGAGATACAAAGGGGGATGGGAGTGGAGTCAATATATCTCAAGGCTTATTTAGCGCTGAATAAGTATTGGGTTGGCCAAAAAGTACATTTGGTTTTGTTTTGTTTTTTCTGTAAGGTGGCTTTAGTAGCACTTAGTTGTCTTTAACTTCATTCAAAACAATTTTGTTAGATTGTATTGTGACAGCTGCCATATCAGCATGCATTAAAACAAGGTATAAAAATTCATGAATTTTTGTGTAGCCATTTTAATGTTGATGATGGAAGAAAATACATAACATTTTTCAGCATATTATGCTTTATATTATTTGAAAAATGGAAAAATGCAACTGGACACACACAAAAAGAAAGATTTGTGCAATGTATGGAGAAGGTGCTATGACTGACCAAATGTGTCAAAAGGGGTTTGCAAAGTTTCATGCTGGAGATTCCTCGCTGGACAAGGCTTCATGGTTGAGTAGACCAGTTGAAGTTGATAGTGATCAAATCAAGGCATTCATTGAGAACAATCAACAGTATACCAAGTGTGGGATAGCAGACATACTTAAAAAACCAAATCAATAAAGTGATTGGTGAAAATTTTAAAAATGTGTCTGTTATTTGACAGGGAGGAAAAAAAAGACGCACAGACTTTTTGTCCAACCCAATAACTGAGCTCTGAGAGCCAGAAGCAAATATAGGACTCAGCATTTGAAGATCAACCTACTTTGCTATGACATCTTTTCTGTATAAGCTATACCCACAACCAAATCATCATATAAACATCTAGTGTTTATGGAGTGATTGAGAGTTTAACCAAAACTTTTCCATAGTGATTCTCTCTGTAACTCTCTGAGAAAGCAGGCGTTATTCTCATAACTAGTTGGAAGCCTGTGGGTTGTTTCCCCATTATACCTACTAAATTTGCTCCATTGTTAATATTATCAAAATTTATCATAAAATTAGAACATCATTATATTCTTAAATGCCTTCTCTTTTCTCACTCTAGAATTCTAGAGTTCCCCTGGGGTGACTGTATTCCAAATCAACCACTTTTAAAAGCTCCAGGATGTACAAGGAGAATCGCAGAATAAACCTTTTTTGCAGCTCAAGATTTAGGAGACCTAAAACTTAAACTTCCCTCTTCAGAATCTCTTAAGCACACTTTCCCTTTACCCATTCTCTCAGTTTGGCCTGAGGATAAAGCCTCTGGTGTTTCGGACTGGCCTCTCTGCACTGAGAGCTGAAGGGCAAAAGGCTAGTATGGGTGGTATGCAGGGTTCTCCAACTCTCCACAAGTTGTACTGAGGAGGTCACATTTCTTGGCTTCTTTTCCCCAAAGTCACATAACTCAACTTCAGCCTGATAAGTACTCAGTGTAAATATTTGCCACCTCTGAGGTTCCCCTTCTTCCTTTCTGTCATCTTAGTTAGTCACCTGGTAGCAATAAACCACTTGTGTTTATGGTAAACCAGGTTTCTTAAGAGAGGCAAGAAAGGGGGAGAGAGAGAGAGAGAGAGAGAGAGAGAGAGAGAGAGAGAGAGAAACTCAGCCCACATACTAAAGGAGGAAGCTTCAGTTAAAAACTGGATGAAGAGAAGGTTTGAAGCACCCACTGAATTTATTCTGTGCCCTTAGGCCTGGGTTGGTGTTTTATTTGTGTAATATCATTTGGCTCAGGTCAGCCATGAAGTTTTAAATTATCTCTGTTTCAAAAGGAGGTCAACAGACTTGTCCAAGATTATCTTCCAGGATTATATATATCTCTATTCCCTAGGCTGCCAGGTAGGACACAAACTCCCTAATATAAGGAAAATAAGGCAGAACCCAGTGAGCCCTAGATTCTTTTTTTTTCATTGTTGTTCTATTACAGTTGTCCCCTATTTTTCCCCTGTTGTACTCCCCTAGTCTGCCCATCCCTGCCTTTCTCCCATAGTCAGTCCTGTCTCTTTATTGTCCATGGCCATGGGTCATTTATACTAGTTCCTTGACTTGACCATTTTTTTTCCCCTTTCACCCCCTCCCCTCTGGTTACTGTCAGTGTGTTCCTTGTTTCCATGCCTCTGGTTCTATTTTGCTTGTTTATTTGTTTTGTTCATTAGTTTCCTGAATTGGGTGAGATCATAATGGTATTTGTCTTTCATTGCCTGGTTCATTTCACTAAGCATAATATTCTCCAGTTCCATTCATGCTGTCACAAAAAGTAGAAGTTCTTTCTTTCTGCTGCATAGTATTCCATTGTGTAGATGTACCATAATTTTTGATCCACTCATCCACTGATGGGCACTTAGGCTGTTTCCAGGACTTGGCTATTGTAAATAGCACTTCTATGAACATATGGATACATAGGTTCTTTTGAATTGATGTTTCAGGACTCTTAGGGTATAAACCCAGCAGTGGAATCACTGGGTCAAAAGGCAGTTCCATTTTCAGTTTTCTGAGGACATTCCATACTGTTTTCCACAGTGGCTGCACCAGTCTGCATTACCACCAACAGTACACTAGGGTCTCTTGGTTAAATTCTTACTCATACATCCTAACAAGATAACTGTTCATTCCTACCTCTGGATTAATCATATGCATGTTAACTATCTTTGTAAACAAGAAACCTCCTGGATTATGCTAAAAGATGTTAATTCTGGGTTACCCAAAGGCCAAGCAATGAACTTCCTTGCCTAGAGAGAAAAACACAAGTCTGAAAGTTGAGATGTCCAAGTTTTGCTCAACTAAATCCCATCAAGTCATTTATTATTCACAGTCTTGGTTACCTCATTGGCCAAATTGGAATTCACCTAATAATTATTTTTAGCATCCAGTCTATGCCAGGAACTGTTCTAGATGCTGGGAACATAGCTGTCAAACAACCAACCAAACAAACAAAAAAGATGCCTTCTCTTATGGCCCTTACATTCTGTATGGGAACAGAGGCAATAAACAAATAAAGTAATGATTCTAGAAAATAACAAATAAGACTTTCAAAGATAATAAACAAGGTAAAGTAATATAGAAGCATGTGTTGGGATAGGGAAAGGGTTAGGCAGTGTCTGCTTAGTTTGTTCAGACAGGTTTCTTTGAGTAGGGGACATTTCAGCTGAGAGCTGTATGGTGAGGAGGTTGTCATTAGATGAGTATAGGTAGGGGAAGAACATGCTACAGAGGGAACAGCCAAAGCAAGGTTCCTGGAGCAGAAACCAGAATAATGTGTTCAAGAAACAAAAAGAGGGTCAGTGTGGCTAGAATACAGAAAGCAGAGTGTGTAAGGTTAATAGTGGTGTAAGATGGCAGGGGCCAGACACTATAAGACTTTTAGGCCACTAATAGGAATATTGCCTGCCTTCCTGAATTAACAGCATGATTGTAAGGTTCAGATCAGATAATACTTTATATGGAAAAGTACTTAAAGCAGTTACAGCCTAAATAAAGATTATGTGGCTAAGCCCTGTAAGCATGTTACATGTTCCCTCTTTATTACTAAGGTCTTTGCCAGGGTCACTTATGTGCAACATTCACTAAATCACTTATTCTGGGTTGTTTTGAAGGAAGGGGTTGTCAGCCTGGATAAAGCCAGGGACATTTGGCTTCTGCTTGTCCTTCTAAGATTTTTTTTTTCTGAATATGGAAAGCAGTCCAGGAATGAATGGTCAGGGAAAGGATGGACCATCAACCCCTAAAGCCATTGCAAGCAGGGCAAAAGCTGTGCTTGCTTTCTTTAGTTAAGAAACAAACCACATATAGCTACTTAATTGTAGTTACATCTCTCTTTTTTTTTTTTTAACCAGATGTTTATGGTTGGCAATTTAGGAAAGAAATCAAAACCTTTAGAGAAGAAATCATTTCTCCATATCCTCTGCCTTCTGATGATGTTAAAATGCACGTGCAGACACGAACAGAGGCAGCCTCCCTCTGTGCCCATGAAAAAACATTGAACAAAACTCAGGCTGCCAGGAAATGCCAGCAGAGCTCTGGAAACAGACAGGTTCATTAAAAATGTAAATAAATGCAATGATTGCATGTGGTTGTCTTTAGGGCATTTTGCTTTAGACCGCAAATGGGTTGAAAAACAGGACTGCAAATACCATAATTATTTTAAGATATAAAGTTATTTAAATCAGTTAATGAGTGCAGACCCTGACACCAGTCTGCATAAAACTGAATTTATTAGTATGTTTTTGTGGGGGAAGGGGTTGGAAGCAGCTTTATTCATTAGCAGCATTATCTGCACCTTCCTCAGCCCATTCAAAGGCAGAATGTCCTAAACTGCATGATCATCTAGAGGCAACATACTCCTTCACATACATTAGCTCAATTAATTCTAATAACTGATAAATGTTCATTATCCATACTGTACCTGTAAGAAAGCTAAACTCAGAGGGGTTACAGGTCTTGCCTAAGATCACTGCCTTGTTTGGCTGAGTGACCTTAGTCAAGACACATAAGCTCTCTGTTTCAAATCCTCTACCCACTATTTTATGGCAATGGAATATTACCAGTTAGCAGATTGATATAAAGTGATGCGTGATGTTTAAAAAAGAGACTTTTTTTTTTCAACTGGGTGTCTAGCAGTTTTCAGGAATAAAGAGAATCTGTGTAGAGGAGCAGCTTTGTACACAGAAGCCTCTGCCTATTCATCAATGTGTCAGATTGGGGTGTTTTTTTATTTTTTGCCAAGGACGCTCTTTCTCTCCTCCCCCTTTTTGTTTCAGCCATTTTACCAGCAAACTGACCTTGCCATGGTTTTAAAGCTGACATCAGCCATCACCTCCCTCAAAGGGCAACAGGTCCTGTGAAAGTAATGGAATCCTGCAGCAGCTGTCTTTATGGTCTGTAGCTTCCTGAGTGAGATGCTCTCTCTGCTACCTCTTCATCATCTCTCTGACAATCCTTCTATTATTATCCTAGCTGTTTTCTAGCTGAGGGTGAAGATTACAGTTGTTGAAGCCATGCCAAAAATATATTTTTTCCTCCATTTCATTATTATTAACCTTATCAATGAACAGTATTGAGAACTTGCTGGTGCATGATACCAAACAGACTTCAGATTCTGTTCTATCCCAAGGACTGTAGCTCTCAAATCAATCCTGGTTAGAATGACATAAACTTGTAAACTGAAGCAGAAGTCAGGGCAGTGAATTCTGGGGACCAGTGTGAACTTACAGCCCCAACTTCCCAACTTCTGAGAAAAATGCCCCCAGCCCCAAAGAACTTGACAGCCAACTATGGCATGGCTGGCTCTGATCCTTCTAGTCCCACCCAAGTGAAACTCCAAAATACTTGATTAGCTTTAGCATTGGGATTGTTTGGGGAAGGCTGGCTTAATCCCATTTGTCATCTCAGGTGATGGGGACTGAAAAAGAATAGTAAACTATGAGATTCCCAACTTCATACTGGAAGAGACATCACATCTTCCATATCCCAGGGAGCAGGGAATCCCTAGCAATCTTCCACTCCCTTTCTTCATTCTCTGAGACCCATGCACAAGCCTATTATTCTTGGTTATTTCTTTAGCATCATCTCAGCCATGAGGGAAGATATGGTATTTATTACTTCTCCAGGAGACTTGGGAAAGAGCTCAGGCATGACTGAAGAGGGTTGAAGGGAACCAGATTTCCACAGAATGAGCCTCCCTCATCCAAGCAACCCACATGAGAAAACCAACCTTTGCACAACACCCATTCATTGTGTTGTAGGAAAGAAATCAACTGTTACACAACACCCATTCATTGAGTTGTAGATGCTAGATTCTTTTTTTTTTTTTTTTTTCAATGTGTGGTTGCCTTTCTCCTGCCTCCAGCTACGGACCTAGCTGGAGACCTGGCTTGCAACCTGGTTATATGCCTGGCTGGGAATTGAACCAGCGACACTTGGGTTTACATAGATGCTAGATTCTTAATTGCTTCATTTGTACCTCTTCATCTGTAAGTTACTCAGTTTTCAATTTCACCTGGAATTTATATTTTAACCCCCCAGTTATACTTCTTCTCCCCACTATAATTGTAAGTTTAGTTGGAGAATGATCACAAATACTGTGAATTTAGAGAGCCCCCAGAGGTATTGTTGCCCTTGCTCCTAGACATTGAAGGCGCCTGATTTTAACAAGACAAACCTATACTGTTCAGTTCAGTTCAATAAATATATAATAAGTTTGTATTATGCTCTGGACAGGAAAAATATACACTAAATTCCTAATGCGTTCTGAGAACTGTGCTAAGCTAACAAAGCTGAATATCTTGAATCCCTTGAGGAACTCATACTCTAGTGGTAGGGATGGCTATAGTACTTTCAATTGAACAGAGCCTGCTGTATAACTAATGAAGCAGAAGAGGATGAAAGGGAGAACACTCAGCCTTTACATCTGGGGTGGCTTCCCGGCATTGAGCTGGATCCTGAAAAACAAGTAGAAGTAAGTCAGTAAAGAAGGATGAAAAGGGAACAATGAGTAGCATCACCAAAAGCAAGACATGGGAGATAAGATAATATGTGAGGAGTAATGCATAAAGTTGAGAGTCACTAGAACAGGCAGTACAAGATAGGGGATGCATAAATAATGCTTAATAGCTTGGGTTTAATTCTATAGGCAACAGAGAACCAAAGTAGGGTTTTTGTAGGAGAGAAGCCAAATTCCCATGTTAAACCTATTCCCTAACCCAAGTTCAGAAAATGGAATAAGAGAGATAGACTGAAGACAATAAGGCATGGCATGATTCTCTCTGGAGGTACATATTAAATTATCTGCAGAATATATAAAACTACAGACTTCCTCAACTCACCTCAGATTTTTAAAAATATATTTATTTTTTAACATATCCCAGAGATTCTGAAATACCTTCAGCTGCCAAACACTAAACTGGGAAATTACATTGTAATAGTTAAGGTCTGAACTATAACCACAAGAGTGGAAAGAGGTGAAAAGACAGATTTAAGAACTATTTAGAAAGTTTAATCAACAGAACCTATATAGTCATTCATTCATTCATTCATTCATCCATTTGTTCAACAAGTACTAAGCCAAGCACTGTGCTAGGTGATAGACACTCAGTGATGAGAAGGACTTGACTTCTAGACAAGATGGTGGTATAGGCAGACATGGCTCACCTCTTCACATAATCATATCAAAATTACAACTAAAACATAGGACAACCATCACTCAGAACCATCAGAAATCAAGTTGAATGAAAGTCTGACAACTAGTTAATTAAAGGAACCACATCTATCCAGACTTTTATTAGGGACAAAGACTGGAAATGGACTGGTTTCTCACCTACCTATGGTGGATAAAAATTTGACAGGAATATCTCAAGAGTGAGGAGTCCCAGCCCTACATCCAGCTTCTGAGCCCAAAGTCCCAGAGCCAGGAAGACACATCCCCACAAATTCTGGCTGTAAAAACCAGCAAGGATTGAATCAGTGGAAAAATCTGCTGGAGCACCAAACAGTTCCTCCTAAAGAACCAACATATGAACTTGGTTACTCAGACTCACTGCTTCTGAGCTCCAGCACCAGGGTAGCAGTTTGAAAGGCACTAGTGGCATAAAGGGAGGAACTGAGCTGTCTAGAAACAAAATGGGTAGAGGCCACTGTCCCTTTTCTTTTCTTTTCTTTTCTTTTAATTTAATTTTTTAAAGATTTTATTTATTATCTTCAGAGAGAAGGGGGGAAAGGAAGAACAGGAGAGAAAAATCAATGTATGGTTGCCTGCCTCTAGCTATGGACCTGGCTGGAGACCTGGCTTGCAACCTGGTTATGTGCCCGGGCTGGGGAATTGAACCAGTGATCTTTGGGTTCCCAGGCTGGCACCTTATCCACTGTGCCACCAGCCAGGGATCACTGTCCCGTTTCTAACCCTCCCCACACAGAGCCAGCAAGCTGGTGCCATATCAGAGACTCGATCAACCTGGCTAACACTGATTGACCCAACTTGGAGATCCCCAGAGACTCTGTCCCACCAAACTTACAACCCCACCAAAGCTGATTTTTTCATATGAATAGCTGGTCTTGAAGCATTCTTCACAACTTCCTAAACCCTCTCAAACATAGTAGCTGGCCTCAGTGAACCCCAAGCATGGCACTACCAGCCAGCCTAGATTCACAGCTTGGATTCACCTGGGAATCTCTAAACCCAATACAAGTATCAGTTATCTCAGATTGCTTTAGAGCTCAGGCAGGGAGACCCTGGGCAAAATACAGGTGGGAACTACACCACCCACAAAATCCCAGAGCCAGTGCACTGAGTGGACAACTATAGACCATGTTGGAGCACCACCACTTGCCTCTGCACAGCTGATCCTCCACAAAGGGCAGAGGTTAGTGATCTGTAGTCACAGGCAATCCTTACAGCTGACTGGCCTGGGTAAATCCCTCCTTTTAATCTGCCAACAGCAACCAAGGATCAACTACAAAAGGTGTATTCAGCCCACATGAAGGGTGCACTTTGAGTACCCAGCTTGGATTATAAGGAAGGCTATGCCACTGGACCTTATAAAACACTTAATACAGTTGGCCATACTACCAGGACACAGAGTCAAAGCAGCTCTCTCTAATACATAGAAACAAAACAGAGAGGCTACCAAAATGAGGAGACAAACATGGCCCAAATGAAAGAACAGA
>PVIW01008206.1:0-63598 GCA_004026585.1 Noctilio leporinus
ATTGCTACTCCAGCTTTTTTTTCATGTCCATTTGCTTGATATATAGTTTTCCATCCCTTCACTCTCAATCTGTGTCGATCTTTTGTTCTGAGGTGGGTCTCTTGAAGACAGCATATATGTGGGTCATGTTGTCTTATCCATTTGGCTACCCTATGTCTTTTGATTGGTGCATTTAATCCATTTACATTTAAGGTTATTACTGATTGATACTTATTCATTGCCATTTTCTCCATTTGTGTCTGTATTCCTCTTTTGCTTTCTCTGTTTCTTCATTTCATTTATATTATTATTTCTTAATTATTGTATTTTCTTTAAAAACATTTTTTTAAGGTTTTATTATTTTTAGAGAGTGGGGAGGGGAGAGAGGCAGAGAGGGAGAGAGACAGCAATGTATGGTTGCCTTTCACCTGCCTCCAGGACCTGGCTGGAGACCTGGCTTGCAACCTGGTTATGTACCCTGGCTGGGAATCAAACCAGCAACCTTTGGGTTCTCAGGTTGGCACCTTATCTATTGTGCCACTAGCCAAGGCTAAAATTTTTTTTAAATGCTTTTTTAAAGTACTTTCATTGATTTTAGAGAGTGTAAGAGTGAGAGAGAGGGAAAAAATGTGCAAGAGAAACATCATTTGGTTGCCTTCCATATGCACCCTGACCAGAGATGGAACTGACAATTTACATATGTACCCTGACTGGGGATTGAACGCACACCTTTTGTTGTATGGGATGACACTCCTACCAACCAACTGAGCTACACCAGGGAGGGCTTATTGTATTATTTTCTATACAAACAACTATAAACCTGTCTTTTCCCCACCCTGTATATATTCAAAGTGGAACTCTTGAATTTTTTTCCTCTTCAAAGCAGCCTCCTTCTCCGCACTTATTTTTGTCTCAATAAACAATACCAACATTCAGCCTATCAAGCTAGAACTTTAAGGTCACCTTTCACTGCCTCTTTCTCATTTTTGACAGTTAGTCTAACATTCTGCTTCCAGAATGTCTCAGATCATCCCATTTCTTTCTCATCTAGGTTACCATCAATTTTCACCTAGATTCTTGAAGTAGCTTTCTCGTTAGTCTTACTGCTTTCAGCCTCACCTTTCTGTGATTATTTTTCCATACAAAAAGGAAAGAGAGTTCTTAAAAATTTTAATTTGACAGGACACATGTGAGTTAGAGATTAAATTAATCACTTTATATTAAAAAAAAAAAAAACAGATTCTAATTGCCTCCTAAGAATACTATAGCAGGTGAGGGGGTGACTTGGAAGAGAATCCAGGTGTGTGAAGAACCAATCCAAAATTTCAGAAGGTCATTCTAACTAATCTGATTCCAAATGTCATCGTCTCAAAGTTCAATAAAAAGAAAGCACATGGTTTTCTATTTATTCTCTTATTTACAAGACTTCTTGTGTTATAAAATTCTGTTGTAATCATTAGCTTATGTTCATGTCTAAGGTCTCAGTGGTTTAATAAGATTGGTTTTTACTACCGGTTGTGTGATAACTTCTTTACTGAAAATCCATGAAAAAACATGTCAGTGCCTTCTCTGTGTTAGATATTAAGTATACAAAGATAAATAAAGTGGAATACCTGTCTTTAAAAAATTCACAGTCTAATAAAGGAGGGTATATTAAATATCAGCTGTAATAGGTGTATGTAAAGAGGGTTCTCAGAGAAGATGTGGCAGTGATTGATTTGGTGCACAGGTAGATGGAGTGAAGGTGACTTAACTTAGAAATTGATGTTTGAACTATCAAAAGATGATTTGGACTTTGAGAATATTTTTGGAAGTGAATATGAATGCATCAGAGAATGGTACAGAAATGTTCCATAAAAGCTTATCCGTGGTAATTAGTTAACATCATGGCTGACTCTGTTGGTAGGAAATTAAAAGGAAAAGTTGGAGAATGTGATGTCCATAGACAACTTCAAAAAGGGCTAGCATATTTCTGGGAATTTAGAAGGCCATGCACGAAAGACCTGAGGCTATGTGCATGTGCAGGAAAGACCTGAGAAGACCCTAATCTCTCACCTCTGACTGACATGAGGCTTAGTACAGCAAAATATGTCAGCTAAAGCAGAGTTGTAAACTGCTTGGCTGAGTATTGAAGTCCTATCCCAGCATTCACAGATTCTTTAGCAAAGACTAGTAGACTTACTGATTCCAGGCACTAAAGGAAATCTTCATCCAATCATTAGGAGCCCACCAAGCCAACCAAGCAGAAACTTCACTGGACCCACACAATAAAGAATACAGACTTTATTTATCAAAGTCACTAAATGAACAACAGTAGCAAAAACAAAAAAACAACAAAACCTGGGGGACCTGAGAGATGATAATTTTTAGGTTGCCACATTATATCATGTAAAATGTCTGCTTTTCAAATAAAAATTGCAAGACAGACAAATAAAAACATATGACCCATATATAGGGGCAAAAATCCTCAATAGAAACTGTCCCTGAAGAACCCTGGTGTGGGACATTTAATAGGCAAACACTTTAATTAGCTATTTTAAACATGTTCAAATAACTAAGAAAAACCATGTATAAAGAATTAAAGGAGCCCTGTCTGGTGGCCCAGTGGATAAGGCTCCAGCCTGTGAATCCAAAGGTCTCTGGTTCGATTCCCAGCCAGAGCACATAACCAGGTTGCAAGCCAGTTCTCCAGCCAGGTCCTTAGCTGGAGGCAGGTGAAAGGCAACCATAAGTTGATATTTCTCTCCCTTTCTTCCTCCTTCCCTGCCCTCTTTGCCTCCCTCCCTTCCCTTCTCTCTAAAAATAATAAATAAAATCTTAAAAAAAAACTTAAAAAAAAGGATTAAAGGAAAATATGAGGATGACATGTTCCCAAATAGAGAATACCAACAAAATCATACAAAACATACACAATCATGCACAAAGATTACCAGTTTATTTTTATCAGAAAATATGGAAGCCAGATGGCAGTGGGATTATACATTCAAAATGCTGAAAGAAAATGACTGTCAACTTAAGAATTCCATATCCAGCAAAATTGTCCTTTAAAAATGAAGGAGAAGCCCTAGCTGGTGTGGCTCAGTTGATTGGTGCTGGCCTGCAAACCCAAAGGTTGCTGGTTTGATTCCCTAGTCAGGGCACATAACCAGGTTGCAAACCAGGTCTTAGCTGAAGGCAGGTGAAAGGCAATCATACATTAATGCTTCTCTTGCTTTCTTCCTCCCTCCCTCCCCTTCTCTCTGAAAAATAATGAATAAAATCTTTAAAAAAAAGGAGAAATTAAAATTTTCCTGATAAACAAAAAAAATGAGACAATAGCAATAGTTATTTTTATTGATGGACATGTAATATCAAAAATATTATATCAATGGTAATAAGAATACAAAGGATTGGGGAGAGAAAATGGAGCTACATAGGAGCAAATTTTATATATATCATTATAATTAAGTTGTTATTAATACAAACAAGTTTGCCATGAGTTAAAAGGTTAATTGTAACCCTCTAGACAGCCAATCCACTAACTATATATTGCCCAGAAAATGTCTAAACAACGTGTTGGTGAGGATATGGAGAAAAGGAAAGCCCTTGGTTCACTGTTGGTGGGAATGCAAGTTGGTACAGCCACTATAGAAAACAGTACGGAGGTTCCTCAAAAAATTAAAGATGGGACTCCCTGATGACTCAGCAATTCTACTTCTAAGTGTATATCATAAGAAACCCAAAACATTAATTCAAAAGAACATATTCACCCTTGTGTTCATTGCAGCATTATTTATAGTAGCCAAGATATAGAAGCTACCCAAGTGTCCATCAAGAGAAAAATGGAGGAAAAAGCTGTGCTACATATACACAATGCAATATTAGCTGGCTATAATAAAGAACAAAATCTTACCATTTGTGACCATATGGATAGACCTAGAGGGTATTTTGCTAAGTGAAATAAGTCAGAGGAAGATAAATACCATATGACTTCATTTATATATGGAATCTAAATAATATAAATGAACAAACAAAACAGGAACAGATCAAGATACAGAGAACAGATGGATGATTGCTGGGAGCAGGGAGAGGGAGTTGGGAAACTGGGTGAAAAAGGTGAAGGGGTTGAGAAGTACAATTTGGTAGTCCTGGGATGTAAAGTACAGCATAGAGATTATAGTCTAATATTGTAATAGCTATATATGATGTCAAGTAGGTACTTGAAATATCAGAGGAAACACTTTGTAAAGCATTTGATTGTTGAACTGCTATGCTATAAACCTGAAATTAATACAAAATAATATTGAATGTAAACTGTGATTCAAAAACAAATTTAAAAAATGTTAGTAGATTAAATATACAACCAAAAAGCAGACTGGCAAAATGGATTTTAGAAATATGATCCAGCCCTTGCTGGGTGATTCAGTTTGCTGGAGCATTGTACTATAAAATAAAAGGTTGCGGGTTTCATCCCTAGTCAGCACACATATAGTAGGTTGCAGGTTTGATCCTGGTCAGGCAACTGATTGATGTTTCTCTCTCACATCAGTGTTTCTCTTTCTCTCTCTCTAAAATTGATAAACATATTCTCAAGTGATGATTAAAAAGTAAAAATATGATCCAACTACTTGATCTCTACAAGAGATACAGTTTAGATTTAAAGTCACAAATAGGTTAAAATTAAAAGCATGAAAAAATATACCATGCAAGTAATAATCAAAAGGAAGCTAGAGGATTGTCATAATAATATCAGACAAAATAGACTTTAGACAAAAATAGTTACTAGAGACAATGAATACTATATATTGATAAAATGTCAGTCTTTCAATAAGATAATTTTAATTACATATGCACCTACATATACAGCCTCAAATAAAATGGAACAACGACTGACAGAGTTGAAGGGAGAAATTGATAATTGAGTAATAGTTGAAGACTTATGTATTTCACTTTAAGTAATGAATATATAATGTAAATAAAAGATCAATAAAGAAATAAAGTACTTGAACAACATTAGAAATTGACTAGACCTAACAGATATGTATAGAACCCTTCACCGAACGATGGTAGAATGTTTGTTTCTCCCAAATGCATATGGAACATTCTTCAAGACAAACCAGTGATCTTCGACCAGTATGTCATGTCACACTGGTGTGCCACAAGAGTTTTTAAAACATGCAATACCTGATTATTTAGTCAGGGGCACTGACCTCTTTTCCTTTACATTGTCATGTGAAAAAAGACAGTATCTGATATAAATGAATCAAAATTATACTTTTTTCTTTTTTTGTCTGATCAGCAAAAACTATAGTGTTTGGTTTGCTGCAGAAATTTGGTAATTAGTTTATGTGTCCCATGAGGTGAAAAGGGTTGAAAATTTCTGAAATAGACTGTATGTTAGTCTAAAAGCAAGTCTCAGTATATTTTAAAGGATTTAAATCACACAAAGTATGTTCTCCAAATGTAATGAAATTAAATTAGAAATCTATAAGAGAATAACATTTAAGAAATTCAAAGATATGTGGAAGTTAAATAATACTTCCACCCAAACATGAGGGTTTTTTTTTAGCCTTTGAGGCACTATAAGGAAGGAGTAACCAAAAGGAGTCCATTCCAGAGATTTAGAAAAGCAACATGGCTGGCAACTAGGAATACTGTGTGTGAGTCCCTAGGATCAGGGACAGTGCCCCAGCAACCCTTTAGTCCAGGGTGATAAGCAGCACAGGGCGCAGGACAGAAGAGTCCTGGTCTATTGATGCCAGGGCAGCCTCCAGTTCATACATTCTTTTTTTTCTTTTTTTTTTTTTTTAATTTTATTTCATTATTTTTTAGAAAGAGGGGAAGGGAGAGAGGCAGAGAGGGAGAGAGACATCAGTGTATGGTTGCATTTCACCTGCCTCCAGCCACAGACCTGACTGGAGACCTGGTTTGCAACCTGGTTATGTGCCCTGGCTGGAGAATTGAACCTGTGACCTTTGGGTTCGCAGGCCAGCACCTTAACCACTGTGCTACCAGCCAGGGCTCTTCATACATTCTTAATAATAATTAAGTTAAAGAAGACATCACAAGGAAAATTAGAAAACACATTGATGTTAATTGAAACAAAAACATTCTGGTCAAGATGGAGGCATAGGCAAACACAGCTCACCTCCTTGCACAACCACAGCAAAAATTACAACCTGATTATAAAACAAACATCACCCAGAATCATCAGATAATCGAGCTGTATGGAAATCTGACAACTAAGGAATTCAAGAAGTCACATTCACCTAGCTGGGTAGAAGGGGCAGAGAGGCATGGAGGCATGGAGGTGCAGGATGGCAGCCTTACATCCGTATACAGTAGATAAAAATTGGGAGGGATACCTTGAGAGTGAGGGATCCTAGCCCCATATCAGACCACCCAGCACAGGGTTCCAGTGGCAAGAAGCTAAGTCCTTATAACTTCTGGCTATAAAAACCAGTGGGGGTGGGAATAGTGGAAGAAATTGTGGGATTCTGAGGAGTCTTCTTAAAGAGCCCACAATGGATTTAGGATTTAGACTCATTCCCTCTAGGCTTTAGCAACTGGGGCAGCAGCTGAAAGGGGACCAGTGGCATATGGAGAGAAAAGGATCTGACATCAGGGCAAGTGCCAGGGGACAGCTTCCTTCCTGACAAAACCGCAGAGGCCAGGCAGTGATGTCCCCTTTCTAACCTCTCCCCACCACAGAGCCACAGAACAGTGACACCATAGCAGAGACTCCATCAACCTGGTTTACATGGGTGGCTCCATCCCATTCAACTTACCAGTATACTGTTCTGCAATAGGCCATGCTACTATGACAGGGGGTCAAAGCAGCTCTAACACATAGCAACAAGTACAGAGAGGCTGCCAAAATGAGGAGACAAATATAGCCGAAATGAAACAACAGAACCAAACACCAAATAAATAAATAAAACAACAAAATGGAGATAAGCAATCTGTCAGATGTACTGGTTGCTAGGATGCTCAAGTAACTCATTGGGTACTTCAATATCATAAAAAGGCCAAGGCAGAAATGAAGGTTACACTAAGTAAAATAAAGAAAAAAATTATAGGGACCCAAAAGTGGAGAGGATGAAGCTGAGAATCAAACAATTTGGAACACAAGGAAGAAAAAAAAAAAAAAAATCAGAAGAACAAGAAGAAAAAGCAATCTAAAAAAAGCAAAGACAGGCTGAGGAGCCTCTCAGACAATTTCAGATGTACCAACATTTAAATCATAGGGGTACTGGAAGGAGAAGATGAAGAGCAAAAAATAGAAAACTTATTTGAAATAGTGAAAGAAAACTTCCGTAATTTGGTGAAAGAAATAGTCATACAAGTGCAGGAAGCACAGAGAGTCCCAAACAAGATAGACGCAAAGAGGACCGCACAAAGACACATCATAATAAAATGCCAAAAGTTAAAAACAGAGAATCATAAAAACAGCAAGAGAAAAGCAGATAGTTACCTACAAAGGAGCTATGTGCATGATATGTGGGCATGATCTAAGGGGGTTGTATTGCTGGAGCAAATTGGGACACTAGGTAAGGGGCAAAGGGAAAAATTAGGACAACTGTAATATTATCAATAAAATATATTTTTAAAAAGATATCAAATGTGGTTAAAGCAATGCTTAGAGAGAAATTTATAGTTGCAAGTATATAATTTTAAAGAGCTATTTCAAATCGGTAACCTAATCCTTGACTTAAAAAAACTAGAAAAAAGAACTTACTATATCTAAAGCAAGTAGAAGGAAGAAAATATATATTAGAGTGGAAACCAATGAAATAGAGAATAAAAAACAATGCAGAAAAATCTATGACACTAAAGTTGGTTCATCAAAAAGATTAATAAGCCCTAGCTGGTGGCACAGTGGATAAGGCGCCAGCCTGCGAACCCAAAGGTCCCTGGTTCAGTTCCCCAGCCAGGGCACATAACCAGGTTGTAAACCAGGTCTCCAGCCAGGTCCTTAGCTGGAGGCAGGTGAAAGGCAATCATATATTGATGTCTCTCTCTCTCTTTGCACCTCTCCCTTCCCCTCTCTCTAAAAATAATGTTAAATAAAATCTTTTAAAAAAAGAAAAGAAATAGAAAGGACTCTAAGGGGGACTCTTGTAAGCTAATAAATTAGATAACCTAGTTAAAATGACAAATTCTTAGACACAATATTGAAATACTTAGAAGAAATAGAAAATCTATAGACTCATAAAATTAAAGAAGTTGAATTAATTTTTTAAAAATTCTACCAACAAAGCTCAATACCAGACAGCTTTACTGATGATTTAAAGCAGACAATTAAAGAATTAACACTGATTCTTCACATACTCTTTCAAAAGAATGAAAGAGAATTAAACATTTTAAATCTCATTCTATGAGGCTGGTATTATGCTGATATCAAAACCATATAACACATTACAAAAACAAAACAAAACTGCAGACCAATATTTCTTATAAACACCCTCAACAAAATAATAGCAAATTGAATTCAGCATTCTATGAAAAGGGTTTTATGCTACATACATCATGATCCAAGCGGTATATGTCCCAGGAATGTGAGGTTGGTTCAAAATACAAAAAATCAGTCACAGAAAAAGCATTAGACATAGGAAAATCATTTGACAAAACTCAACACTTAATGATGAAAACACTCGACAACCTAGGAATCAAAGGGAACTTCCTCAACCTGACAGAAGGCATCTATAAAAAACCTATAGCTAATGTCATAGTAATGGTGAAAGACTAGAAATTTTCCTCCAAAACCAGGAACATGACAAGATCACCACTCTCACCATCAACTTTTTACTGGAGATTCTAACCAGGGTAATTAGGCGAGAAAAAGAAATAAAGGCATCCATGTTGGAAAGGAAACATTCAATTGTATTTCTATACATTAGCAAGGGATAATATGAAAATGAAATTTAGAGATAGCATCCTATTTGATGATAGCATCAAAAGGAATAAAATATTTAGGAAAATATTTACCAAGAGTGCAAGACTTGTACACTTAATAACTACAAAACATTGTTTGAAGAAATTAAAGAAGGTCTAAATAAATGGAAATTCATTTTATATTAATGAATTAGAAGCTATAGATGGCATTACTGTCCAGAATGATGTGCAGATTCAGTGCCGACCAATGTCCAAATGTCCAATATCCAATTTCTAGCCTAACTTCTAATCCCAGAAATTAACAAGTGATTTTAAAATCATATGGAAATTCAAGGAACCCACAAAAGCTAAAATAATTTTTTAAAGGACAGTTTTAAATATGAAGACTCATATTTCTAAATTTCAACTATCACTACAAAGCTTTGTAATCAAGCTTGATTACAAATTATAAATAAGACAGTGTTACTGGCATAATACAGGCATATAAGTCAAAGAAATAGAATTGATTGTCCAGAAATAAACCCACACATCTTTGGTCAATTCATTTTTTTTAATTTTATTTTTTAGAGGAAAATAGAGAAAGAGGGAGAGAAACATCAATGTGTGAGAAAATCACCTGGCCCACAACCCAGACATGTATCCTGACTGGTAATCAAACCAATGACTTTTTGGTTAGCAGTCTGGTGCTCAACCCATTGAGCCACACCAGCCAGGGCAGTCAGTTGATTTTCAACAAGGGTGCATAAACAATTAAATGGGAAAAGAAGAGTCTTCAATAAATGGTGCCAGAACAAAAGAATATCCACATGCAAATGAATTAGATTGTACCTCTCTATCTCACACTGTGTCAAAAACTAACTCAAAATAGATAATAGACTTACATATAAGCTAAAACTAAGATGCTTAAGAGAAACTATAGGTATTAGTCTTTCTGGCCTTGGATTATATGGTTTCTTGTATATGATACCAAAAATATAAGCAATCAAAGAAAAAAAATTGTTTTGTCAAGATTAAAATTACTTATGCTTCACAGGACACCATCAAAAAAAAAAAAAAAAAAAAAGAATAACCTACAGAATAAGAGAAAATATTTGCAAATTATTTATCTGGTAAGGATCTACTAAACAGAACATGAGGGAGGACACCCCCCAAAATGGAATTATCTTCTGAATGGCAGGCCCCTTGTAGTACATGCTTCCTGCATAGGTGAGTGGTCTAGGAACCCAACTGTATCTGTACCACCTGGCATTGTTGTGACAGGCTGAGTTTGGCTTCAGTGAATTTTTGAAGACTCTTTCAATGTGTTTGCCCATTTCATGATGGGTGATTTACAAGTACACCAGCCCACACCATGCTAAGTGTTCAAGATTTTTTTAACCAAAAATTATGTGACCTCTGTGCACCATGTTTACTATTCATTTGATCTCACCTGGTGACTTTGTTTGTTTCCCCAATGAACAAAGTCCTCAAAGGGAAATGTTTTGCTGATGTGGAAGAGGACAAACAAAAACTGGCAAAAACACTAAAAGGCATCAAAATTGATAAACTGTTTTGACCAGTGGAAAAATCAAGTCTCAGTAGGTATTGTGCATCAAATGGATGGTACTTTTCACAAGAAACACACCCAAAACATAAGATCAAGAAAGTGAAAACACCAAAAAAGATATATCAGGCAAACACTAGACTGCAGAGTACCAGAGGAGCAATATTACCTCAACAAAGATGTTTAGAAAGAGAAAAAGAATGCTAGGACTGCCATATCAATATCAGACAAAATATATTTTAAGGCAAAAAGGTCCACCACTTAGAATATTCAATAGTTCTAAAATAGCCTCAAAATATATAATCAAAATTGATGAGCCACAGGAAGAAATTTATAAATGCAGTATATTTATTAGGAGATTTTAATACATCTTAATTATTTGAAGGTCAAGAATCAAAAAAGTGGTAAAAAAGCATTTTAACAACATAATTAATATGCATGATCTAAGAAGTACATATATAGATCATGCACTCAACAACTAGAGAATATATATCCTTCTTAAGCACATTTTCCAAAACTAAACAACAAAACCTAAAACAACTAAGAAGGAAAAGATGGTGTTGTACAGATGAAATGGGCTTTACAAGATGCTTTTTAAAAATATTTTCTTGATTTTGAGCATTACTAGCATTAAGTGAGCTTAATACACATAATTTGTTTCTGAAGCCTTGATTATCTTTGTGAAACTCATTCATTTTCAAAATTCATTTTCCCTGTCCTTCCCTGGATTGAGAGGGAATTTCTTGTGTCTTTGGTAACATAATTGAATTGTATGAGCAGTCTGATTTCATCTGTTTGTAAAGTTTAAATTAGATTGATAGCTCATGCATCAGCTGCAATATCAAACAAGGGTTTTGCATCCAGTCTCTGGAATTCTGGGGCAGAACCCTTTCTTCAGCACTCTTTGACTAGACCTCTTTGCATATCCAGAAAAGAAAATTTTGACCTTTCCAAATATACCCCACCCCCACATAGCCAGAAGTAATAACCTCAGTCTCTTGTGTATCACAACAGCCTTTTATCTATACATAACGTTTGGCACAAATGTTTGAATGAAAGAATAGAAGGGAAAGAAGGAAAAAGAAAAGATCTATGCCTTCTAGGGGATTTTGTCCTGGGTAGCACCCTAGGAAAGGAAAGAAAACTTGACTTAATCAGAAAAAAAGCCTTGCTCTAAGGCCACTCTGGTGCTTTTTATATAAGGAAAGCATCAGGAGCTTCTTGTGAAACAGTCCATAATATTCTCAAAGACCTTTCACTGTAGAATTCACATAGCCTCACATGGAACTTTTTTTTCAGGATTTCTAGAAAACATATGAACTTTAGTATAGTATAGGGAAAACTTTTCTAACCTGGTTTGAAGTGGGGCCTTGTGTTATCCCAGACCCATCTTGCCACCTTAATAGGAACTATGAACTCATACGATTCATATGGACATGGGTTGTGCTGTTATTTTTATTTTTAAGTGTATTTTATTGATTATGCTGTTATAGTTGTCCCAATTTTTACCCCCTCCCCCACATCCCCCCTGTACATCCTTTTCCTCGAGCAATGCCCCCAGCTTTAGTTCATGTCCATGAATCATGCATGTAAGTTCTTCGTGTTAGGGCAGCCTTGCTTGGAGAAATCACACCTGGCGACTGCTGTGGAATTAAGCAACAGATTTATTGGAGGAAGGAGAATAGAGAAGAGGAAAAATGGGGAGCAGCAAGGGAAGAGACTTTTAGATAAGTTGTGTTCCACTTGACATTATCCAGTTGGGTTTTTATCCTAGCTGCTACATGCAGTTACATAAGTATACACTTCAAAGGAAAATTAGTTCATTAACCAAAAGCCCATTATCCAGAAAGAGCTAAGTGGGGCAATCTGCTTCATTACCACCTCACCAGGCATCTCTGAACAAACTAACTTCATTAACTCCTTCCCAAGAGTTTTCCGGCTGGTTCCATTATCACATTCCAGCTAGGGTAAGTATGTAAACATTAACTGTTACAGTTTTAACTAAAATCCAGGTACAATCAAAGTCCAAATATATGTGCTGCCTCCATGTTAGCTTCCCCCACATCCTGACACTTTGTTTTCTGTTTCCTATACTACTCTTAATATCCTCCTGTCTATTTTGTACCTACCAATTATGCTTCTCAATCCCTGTACCTTTTCCCTAATTCTCATTCCTCCTCCTCATTGATAATCCTCCACCTGATCTGATATCTGATTCTCTTCCCGTTCTAGTTGTATGCTTAGTTTGTTTTTGTTTTTGAGACTCAGTTGTTTATAGTTGTGAGTTTGTTGTCATTTTATTGTTTATAGTTTTGATCCTTTTCTTAAGTAAGTCCCTTTAACATTTCTTGTAATAAGAGCTTGGTGATGATGAACTCCTTTAGCATTACCTTGCCTGGAAAGCACTTTATCTGCCCTTCCATTCTAAATGATAGCTTTGCTGGATAGAATCATCTTGGCTGTACATCCCGGTTTTTCATCACTTTGAATACTTTTTGCCAGTCCCTTCTTTCCTGCAAAGTTTCTTTTGAGAAATCAGCTGATAGTCTTATAGCATGGTTGGCAAACACAAGGCCCATGGGCCAAATCTGGCCCTCTACCTTATTTTACACAGCCCAGCACCTTCAGCCTGGCACCTTGTTTCTACCTGGCTCACTTAACTGTTACATTTATACAGTCCTAAAACTACACCTGGCCCTTTGAAGGCAACTGTGGCCCCCCGTGAAAATGAGTTTGACAGACCTGTTAGGAAACTCTCTATAGGTAACTGTACTTTTCTCTTTCTGCTTTTAAGATTCTCTCTTTGTCTTTAAACTTTGGCATTTGAATTATGATGTGTCTTGGTGTGGTTCTCTTTGAGTCCAGTTTGTTTGGGACTCTCTTTGCTTCCTGGATTTGTATGTCTATTTACTTCACCAAATTTGGGAAGTTTTCCTGCATTATTTTTTCACATAAGTTTTCCATTTCTTGCTCTTCCACTTCTCCTTCTGGCACTCCTATGATTCGGAGATTGGCACATTTAAAGTTTTCCCAGAGATTCCTAAGTCCTCATCTTTTTTTTCAATTTTTCCTCATTCTGTACTAGTTGACTTTATTTCTTCCTTACATTCCAAGTCATTGATTTGAACCCAGGTTTCCTTCCCTTCACCATTGGTTTCATATGGATTTTTCTTCATTTCACTTAGCATAGTCTTCACTTCTTCCCTTTTGTGTTTGCCATACTTAAGCATATCTGTCAAGTCTAGCATTTTGAACTCTGTGTCTGTTAGGTTGGCCGTTTCCTTGCCGCTTAGTTCTTCCACTGGAACCTTGATTCATTCCCTCTTCTAGGCCATAGATCTCTGTCTCCCCAACTGGACAGGCTCCTGTGTTTGCCTCTGTATCTTAGGTAGAGCTATTGCACCTGTTACATTGTAAAGGGTGGAGATTTAGGTATTCATTATTGCTGGGCAACCTGTTTCACCCTGCAGTGTTGCTATATATGGAGGAGCAGCCTGAGAGGTAACAATGCTGCTTGCTCAGCACTTACCCCTTTTCCAGGAACAACTTCTACTTTCTATATGGGATTTCTGCATTTCTCACTATTGCCCTGGATGTGGTTCCCAGAGTGGGTGGGTCTGTGGATGTTCTAGGACTCTGAGGGCCCTCTAAAAAATGGGCCCTGATGAGAGACCAGCAGTTTCTCCTCCGCCCCAACCCCTACTGGTTTTCACAGTCAGAAGCAATGTGGCTTTGTTTCCCCCTGATGCTGGAACCGTGAGCAGCTCAATCTGGTCTGGTGCTGGGAACACTCCTCAGATGTCCCTCCCAGCTTTTTAAAATGTGTGACTGCACTTTCTGTCTGCCAGCCATAGCTGCTGCACCACCAAATTGCATCCTGTCTGTCCCGGCTCCACCCTGCCTACCTGACAGGATGAATATTTCCTCTTTATATCTAGTTTGTTGGACTTCCATGCAGCTCCATTTTCTGGAAGTTATGGCTGTCTCCAGTTTTGAGGTGGTTGTTCTTAGTTGTAGATGGAGATGCAGCATGTCTACCCATATCCATACCTTGGCCAGAAGTTCTATTTTTATTTTTGATAAAGGAGATTTTATTTTTTAAAAAATTTTAATTTTGAAAGGGGATGGATATAATACAACAACAGTAAAATTTAAAAAAAATTAGTTTTGAATTACAGTTTACATTCAGTATTATTTTGTATTAGTTCCAGGTATAAAATATAGTAGTTGGACAATCATATGTTGTACAAAGTTTTCCCATTGATAATTCACATACTCACCTGACACTATACATAGTTCTTGCAATATTGTTAACTGTATTCCCTATGCTGTACTTTTTGCATCCTGATGACTACTTTGTGACTACTAATTTGTAGTTTTTAACCCCTTCACCTTTTTGACCCAGCCCCCAACCTACTTCCCTCTGGAAACCATCAGTCTGTTGTTCTTTGTATCTATGTGTCTGTTTCTATTTTTGTTTTGTTTTGTTTTAAAATTTGTTTGTTTTTTTATTATGCTCTTCAGAGTCCACATATAAGTGAAATTGTATGGTATTTGACTTTCTCTGTCTGACTTATTTTACTCATAATGTGTGGTATTAGTTTTCTATTGAAGTATAATAGCACTCATTTGTTAGTTCTTTAAGTCATTAGTCTGACATAATATGACTGAGTTCTCTTATATGGTCAAAAATCAAGGTGTCAACTGGGCTATGTTCTCATCTGGAGATGTAGAGGAAAAATCTTTCAATTTCATTCTTGTTGGCAGAATTCAGTCTTGTATGATTATAGGACTGAGGTCTTTATTTCCGTATTAGCTGTCAGCCAGGAGCCACACTCAGCTCCTAGAGGTTTCCTGTGTTCCTTAACATATGACCTTCTCAGTCTTAAACTCAGCAATGGCAGGTTGAATCTGTGCTTCAAACCTCTAACTTTCTCTTTGCCATCAGCTGGAGAAAATTCTTTGCTTTTAAAGGATTTGTGTGATTAGGTTAGGCCCACCTGGACTATTTTCTTATATTAAAGTTAACTGTGCATTTTAATAACCTATCCATGGGTATAAAATTAATCATGCTCAACAATCCTAGGATTAGGGTGGGGAATTCTAGAATTCTACCTACCACATTTGTTTTACTAGATCTTAAGGTCTTGAGGACAGGTTAATGCCTGGCACATCATAGCATTTAGTAAGTACTGGTGTTTATATCATTAGTGACTAAAAATTAATGTTCAAATGAAACTAGAAAAGGCAGTGTTTGTGCTGCCTTTATCTACCGTACGCAATAAGCAGAGACAGAGATTCTTTTTTTTTTTTTTTTAAGATTTTATTATTTCCAGAGAGAGAGGAAGGGAGAGGGGCAGAGAGGGAGAGAAACATCAATGTATGGTTGCCTTTCACCTGCCTCCAGCCATGGACCTGGCTGGAGACTTGGCTTGCAACCTGGTTATGTGCTCTGGCTGGGGAATCAAACCAGCGACCTTTGGGTTCACAGACTGGCTCCTTATCCTCTGTGCTACCAGCCAGGGCCCAGAGACAGAGATTCTTATGGGAACTTTATTTAGATTTTCGGCAATCTGAGAAGATGGCGGGTATGTGTCCTAACAGACTATCTTAAATTTCATTATAAACAGAGCCTTCTTGTAAGGAGAAGAAAAGTGAAGGTAAGGGATTTGGAGTTAGGGAAAAAGCTAATAGGATAAAAGCTGAAGCATTCTTCCATCTGTGTCCTGGGCAGTAGTCTCTGTGCCTTGGGCTGTGATCTTTGTGTTCTGAGTGGTGGCTATCTCACCCTAGAGTATAATTCAGATACCATCTTGAATTACTTGCAGTCCTCCTGAGGCACAGAGGTGGAACTGCTTATGGTCTCCTGGAGTCAAGGTGTGCCATACCTTCAGTTTCTGAAACAATAGCTTCTTACATATTGTACATTGATTATTAAGCTTATTAGCTATTACTTGAAACTAAAACTTCCCAACATATGAGTCCCCCATCACAAAGTCATGTAGGAGATTGAAAATCTTACTGCTACCTAGAAAGCTGAATGTGTGTGTGTGTGTTACAGGTAAGGACAAGTTGGATGAGTTAATCTTTTACATGCTAATGTCCAATGATACTATTTTATATACTATTCAGCCATTCAAACATACTATTTCACATAACTGTGTGCCTTATTTTGATTCCAGTTACCCAGCAGAAGTATTTCAACTAAAGGAAAACATACTTGAAGTTAGGCGTAAAAGGAACTAATCATTTCCTCCTGGTATTTAAATGGATGCCAGCAATAGCTGGCACAAAATTTACCTTTGAAATTGAAAGTGTATTACCCTGGGACTATCTAATGTTAATGCTTTCCTTCCTGCTTGAGTGCTTTAACATGTAGTTTTGAGTGATGGGTGTCCTTGCATTTTAATGACATTTGTTTGGCTCTCATGGGCTATCTGCTCAAAAAATAGATTAGCAGATACTTATCTCATCAGAGAGCTTGTCTGTGTAATGATGTCACCGTAATCAGGTGGGGTAATGTAATTCTCTGCTTAGCTCTCTGTTACTAAGGGTCATCTAGAGAGATCATTTCCATCTGAGATGATTCATGTAAAGGCTTCTGGAATATGGTACTGTATTTAGAAGAATAACATTTAAGGAGGAGTAATATGATTTATCATTTCTGACCTTTCAGTAAAGTATGGGTTTTAATCCAACATTTCCTAAAATCATTTAACTAATAGGAGCCCTGCTGTACAATACCCAATAAATCTCACAGAACACGGTTTTGGGAAAGCTGATTTTTTTCTTATCTAGGAAACTAAGACCAACTTTTAGGAACATTAAAGAGTACTTTTATTAGAAGTAGCACTAGATATCATCTGGTTGAACTACCAAATTATAGTCAGAGAATTTGAGTCTCAATGGAATTGAAGAAACTTGCTCAAATTAGTGAGTTGGTGACAGAGCTTGGATGAAAATAATCCACATGTCTTATTTCTCACCTCTGTGTTTTTCTCACTATAATACAATTCCTTAACAAACTGATAAAAATTACCTAGCTACTGTGAACCATAATTCTTTTTTATTTTATTTTTTCTGTTGATGGCCATACCTTTAACGTTGACTAGACTTCAGTTTGAGAATAAGAGTGGGAAGAAGGCTTTGACATAAAGCATATATACTGGTTTTTCATTTAAAGAACATCACAGGATAGCTTTTTCCAACTTTAGTTTCATTCTTCTTTGTATACGTAGTCTGTCTTTTATGTAAGGCAGTTTTTATCTCCTTTCCTCCCTTTAGGGGTAAAAACTGTTATTAGGTCCTCAGACTCCAATGTAAACTAATTCAGTTATCTTCTTTTCTAGCATCTATACTATTGACATATGTGTTTCAAGGGGGAACCTGCATATGCATAAATTATTTAGTGTGTTTTTTAATTATGTATGTTTGTTTGGTTTTTAAGATACTATCAGCTTAGGAGCTATTTTTTCCCAACCATCTACTTAAGGGGCATACCACAAAACTCCTAAATAAGACCTCTGGGCAGTTGTTGATTCAATTTATATCCTTAGAATCTAAGAGGAGGAGCAATGTTTAATGCTGAAAAACATGAGAGTGGTGTAACTAAGGAGAAGCTTTCTAGAGGTGCTTAGAGTTTATAGGAGAAGAGAGGTCCAACCTTCTTGGGTTCTGAAAGCATAGTACCGTGTACAAGGACAGTAAAACATATCATGCTGTAGGCTATCTGCCACCCCCTCTCATTGTTCTATTTCTTGTACCAACTCTATTATCTTTGAGGCATTCCTCACAACCTCACAGTCAGTTCATTTTAATTCTTTATTCAGCATTTTTAATTGCCCATATCAACTGAGTTGTGACATGGGCTTTTTAAGTTTGATTTAAATTTATATCACCATTTGTAGGTGCCTCTCTTCTATATATGCCCCCCAATTATGCATATCAGTCCCCAATTATCCCTAATTACTGAACCCATTTCTGTTGGAAAAACATCTTAGTGCCTTGAATAAATTCACCTTTATCATTCCAAAGAATCATGTAATTTTTATCTGAACAAAGGCATTTTTGCAGAAAGGATAGTTGATCAGAAGATAAGAGATTTGTATTCTAGAGCAGACTCATTCAGGTAAGTATCTTGTGCAATGACAAACAATTGATATATGGTAGAGCCAGAATTTGGATGCAGAAGTGCCTGATCTTTAGGACCTAAAGGAATTAGTGATGGAATTTCAGGAGACAAGGACTTATTTTGCCCCTTGAATTCTGCTCTATGGGCAACAGACTACTTAGAACCTCACCATGGAAGTAAAATCAACTCTGGGGGAAAGCAAGCCCACAGCCCATTCTCAGTAATGTCATAAAAACAGTTTCAACCTTCATATCTCCGATTTTCTACTTTTCCTATAAAAAGGACACCAAGAGGGCTTCTGGTCAAGATGGAGGCATAGGTAGACAAACTTCACTTCCTTGCATAATCATAAGAAGAATAACAGCTACCTCAAAACAAAAAACAACCAGAACTGCCAGAAAATTGAACTGTATGGAAGTTCAACAACCAAAGATTCAAAGAAGAAATACCCATCCAGATGGGTAGAGTGGCAGCCAGGATGGGGATGACACGGTGTGGCGGAGATGAAGTGGTGGCAAGGCAGTGGCTACAACTGTGGCTGGTGGAACTAGTGATCCATATTCACGTGTGCCAATAAAAGTTGGGAGGGCCACTTGGGGGGCAAACCCAGCTTCAGGCTAGACTGCTCAGCTCATGATTCCAGCATTGGGAAAATAGAGCCTCATAACTTCTGGCTATGAAAACCAGTTGGGGTTGGGGTGGCAGAAGAAACAGCCCGTCTTTCAGGAGAGTCCATTTAGAGCCCCCTTTCCCCATACTAGAACAAACACAAGCCCATCCGCTCTAGAAACCATCACCAGGGCAACAGCTAGAAGGGCGCCAGTTGCATATGGGAAGTGAGTGAAGTGACTAGAAAAGGGACAAGTGCTGAGCAAGCAGCACTGTTCCCTCTCTGACCCCTCCCCCACATATAGTGGACAAAGTGGTGAAATGGGTCTCCTGGGACTCAGAAATACCTAACGCTCTGCCCCTTACAACCTAACAGATGCAGCAGCTCTACCTAAGACACAGAAGGAAACATAGGGAGGCTGTCAAATTGAGGCAACAAAGAAGTATGGCCCAAATGAAAAAACAGATCAAAACTCCAGAAAGAGAACTAAGTGAAAAGGAGTTAGTTAACCTATCAGATACAGAGTACAAAATCCTGGTGATAAGGATGCTTAGAGAAATAACTGAGTATGGCCATGAAATAAAGGAAGAAGTTAAGGTTATACAAAGTGAGATAAAGAGCAATATACAAGGAACCAACAGTGATGGAAAGGAAGCCAGGATTCAAATCAACTTTAGACCATAAGGAAGAAATAAACATTCAACCAGAACAAAATGAAGAAACAAGAATTTTATTTTTAAAGATTTTATTATTTTTAGAGAGAGGGGAAGGGAGAAAGGCAGACAGAGAGAGAGAGACAGCAATGTATGATTGCCTTTCAACTGCCTCCAGCTACAGACCTGGCTGGAGACCTGGCTTGCAACCTGGTTATGTGTCCTGGCTGGGGAATTGAATCAATGACCATTGGATTTGCAGGCCAGCACCTTATCTACTGTGCCACCAGCCAGGGCATAAACAACAAGAATTTTTTAAAATGAGGAAAGAGCCCTGGCTGGTGGCACAGTGGATAAGGTGCCAGCCTGGGAACCCGAAGATCACTGGTGAGATTCCCAGCCAGGGCACGTAACCAGGTTGCAAGCCAGGTCTCCAGACAGGTCTGTATCTGGAGGCAGGTGAAAGGCAACTATACATTGCTGTCTCTCTCCCTCTCTTCCTCTCTCCCTTCCCCTCTCTCTGAAAATAACAAATAAAATCCTTTAAAAAAAATAAATCAATAATGAGGAAAGTTTAAGAAGACTCTGCGACATCTACAAAAATGCCAGTATCTGAATAATCGGGATGCCAGAAGGAGAAGAAGAGCAAGAAATTGAAAAGTTTTTCAGAAACTAAAAGAAATTAAAAAACTAATGAAGGAAAACTCAAAAGGAAACATCTTGCTGATGTGGAAGAGGTGAAACAAAAAATAGCGGAAGACATAAAAAATATAAAAGTTGATGAGTTCAGAAACTGTTTTGAGCAGTGGAAAACACACATCTTGGTAGGTATAGTGTACCAGATGGGAGGGTACCTTGACAGTGACTGCTGTTTAAACATGTAAAAATAAATACACAATTTTTTTATAAATAAATTCCATCTATTTGGAGCCCTTCCTTGTATTTATTGACAGCTTTGCTAGGTGCTTTAGAGTCAATGTTTAGGTAGATTTAGTTTCTAAATTGTACCTTACTAAGATATAATCGTAAGGAACAGGAATATTTTATTTTGTTTAAATCTGGTCTTAAAACCTACTAAAAATGCTGGAAATTACTTTAGATATACTGCTCTGGATTTTGTACCACTCAGTGCTGACTCATAAGATCTCATCATTTATTGTTTATAAAGGCCCAGGAGACCACAAACTAACTATAACCCAGCCCACCCTCCCAAATAACATGGAGGAACTGGAACCAAAAGCATTCTGGATGATAGGAGTGGGTAGTGCCAGAATCTGTTACGTAAAGTGCTAAAACTTCTGCCTTGGGGTTTCAGTTAGAGTTGTCAACTTTAAATCCTGTCCCCTGTGTCTATATGTTTTCTGCCTTTTGTCCTTCTGGAGTCAGCCTTCAGAGTAAGCTGGAAAACAGTGATTCCTAGGTGTACCTATATTAGCTTTGTATGTCACATTTTACTTAGTCTTAATTCTGAGCTTCTACTTCATGGAGAGTGTTGGATGGATGATATGGTGGTTACAGAGGTAAATATGACATGAGTATTGCATTCAAGAACTTAGTTTGGTTAGGGAGAGGGACATATATGGGAAGAGCTAAATAAAAAGCAGGAGTGGGAAGCAGTAGCATGGAGTAATAGAAAGAGTAGTAATTTTACAGTGAGAAGATTCAACTTCAAAGGCTCAGTTTTATGTTCATGAGCAAATTAGTTTTTTTTTTGCCCTAGTTTACTCTTGAAACAGGGATAATAATCTTCAATCTGCTTTGTAGTAAAGGTCAAGTGAGATATGAGAAACTTAGGAAAACAAACTAAAATACAATCGCAGGTGGAAAGAGATAATATTCTAGTTTACATATGAGGAAACAGGTATACAGAGATGAAAATACCTTACTTGAACTCCCACGAAGCCCTGGCTGGTAGCACAGTGGTTAAGGCACCAGCCTGCTAACCCAAAGGTCGCTGGTTCAATTCCCAGCCAGGGCAAATAACCAGGTTGCAAACCAGGTCTCCAGCCAGGTGCATAGCTGGAGGCAGGCGAAAGGCAGCCATACATTGATGTGTCTCTTCCGTTCTGCCTCTCTCCCTTCCCTTCCCTCCAAAAGTAATAAATAAAATCTTAAAAAACAAAAGCAAAAAACCTCCCATGTGTTTGTAATGAAACAGCCTTTTGTAGTTTAGGGGCAATAATGAATGATATTTTCCATTTTCCTCCCTTTATCGTAGACTACAATTGATGGAAGATTGTTAACTAGCCAGTATGCCATTGGCCTTATGTAAAGTATATTTTGGTAGATTGTGCTGAAATTTAAGGTTCCATATTTTATCCTGAAGATTTTGGTTTTAGAGATATACTGCCATTTTATTCATTGGGCTTGGAAAAGTTTTAACCCAGCACTCTCTGATAAAAATATAATGCAAATTACAAACATGAGCCTTAGGTAAAATTTAAAATTTTCTACTAGCCAAGATATTAAAAGAAAAAAAAGAAAAGGAAACAGGTAAAACTAGTCATTTAACACAATATGTCCAAAGTACTCTTATTTCAACTTATAATTAATATGAAAAAAGTTACTAAAAAGAGACTTACTTTTTTTTTTTGAGATTTACATTCTTTCATACTAAATCTTTGAAACTGGAGGTGTATTTTGCCTCACAGTATGTCTGAATTCACACTTACCATCGTAGCTGATGCTACTCTGTTGAACAATGCAGCACTTCACAATCCCTGCCCTTCAGTTCTGGCTTTCTAACCTTCATTTCTGTCCTCATTATTTTCTTTTAATGAATCACTTTATTTTCCCTTCTTCTGTCCCTAGAGAAGCAAGCTTCTTTTCTGTGTATCAGGTATCCTTCTTTGGTTAAAAACAAACAAACAAACAAAAAAAACTTCTCCTCTAGCTATTTTTGAAATCAGCTAATGTTTCTTGAACTGTATGTTTACTTTTCTATGAACATTCAGCTCTTTTGAACTGAGCTTCCCATTTCATTTTACTGATGAGTCTGTCTATTCTGCTAAATTTTGTGCTCCTTGAGAACAAATACAGTGTTTTATTCATTTCTATAATCCCAGCAAGCTAGCAGTATCTAGTCCCTAGCAAAAATTTGATAAATTTGCAATAATTGAACAACTAAATAAGCTTTCCTGTATATCTTGCTAACTCTTTTTTTCCTCTAAAACAGCTATTTTTCTCTCCAAGTTTTTGTTAGAGAGCTATGCAAATGTAGGTGACCCTTGTTATTTGTGGTTCTACTTATTTGCAGGAAAACAAATAGAATTTTAGGCATATTTTCACATTTCTTTTCAGAAACCCTTTCTTCACTCACTATTCAAAAAATTGTCAGATTTTACTTTATGTCGGGAAGGACTTTGGATTCTATTAGTCTTGGCTCTTTGCATACTTTTTTGATGCTTAATATTTCTCCCAGGTTCATTTCCTCTCCCTGCCTTTATATCTACCTTTGCTCTCTCTGGACCTTCCCTCTACCATGAGTTTCTTATGCAACCCTAGGTCCAATTTGACCTTAAGGTAGGAACTTCCTAATAGCAACTTATTATGGAACCGCAAAGTTATAGACCACTGAAACTAGAAAGGATCATAGAGATTCAGCTCCAGGGGTCTTCACATTTTTATGTGAAGCTGAATTCTTTTTTCAAACAAGGCTTTAGCCAGAACCCTATATATAAAACTGGTGAAAATGGAGCTGCTTTCCATTAAAATGGGTTAGGGGTCCCAAGAGATAATCTGGGGGCTCCACAGCACATGGTTTGAAAACCACACCAGTCTAGTTCAGTACAAATGAGGAAGTCAAGACCTAGAAAAGTGAAACAACCTGTCTAATCCATATAGCAAGCTAGTGAAAGATCTGGACTAGAATCTAGGTTTTCTTTCCAGGCCAGTGTTCTGTTAACCACAACTTAGTGTTTAGAGCCTCCTTTCATAAGAAGAGAAAACTAACAATAAGTCTTTTATTTTATTCTCCGTGGTGAGATCTGACAGGGTCTACCTCTTCTTCCCTCTAGTAAATCAGTTTGGCCCCCTCTTGTTATTGTTTTTCTCTAGAACCCAGGCTGGGGCTTGTTTTAGCCTTTGTTCTGTTTGCAGTGTTTATAGTGCCAAGATGGATAGCAAGAGAGCGGATTCGGGCAGGTCATGGTGACACAGATGTTTCCTGTCCCTTGGCTAGTCTGGCTGTGTCTTTCAGAGGCAGCTGAATGCCATGGCCAGGTGTGTCTTTCAGGGCCTTCCAAGCCCTTGGAGGTGGTAGGTGTTTATAACCGCAATTTCCTCATTATCTTCCGTTTTTCACAGGCCTCTAGCCACTACCTGAGGTAATACAGCTAAATCTCTTCTTTGAGAGTCATCATTCATTCAAAGCTCTCTATGGTCTGGCTATAGTCTACCTCTGTATTTTTTTTCTCAGTGTCCTGTATTTTCTCAGAGAGTACTAAATTTTGTCTCCTTCCTGCTCACCTTCACCTTTTAAAACATTACCCATCTTTCTAGGTCAAGCTTTTAAATGCTACGTTTCCAAGAAGCCTTTCTCAATTTCCAACCTTACACAATCTCCCTCTGTTGTAGTAGTCTAAGTTTTTTGTGTCATCTTTCACCATTCCCAATTTTGTACATTCCATGTTGTTTCTCATTCCATGCCTTTGCTTATACTGTCCTTTTGCCCAGAATTCCCTGTCCTAATTTTTACTTTACTTTTGCCTGGCTAACTCCTATTTAAATTTAGGATGAGATCAGACATCACTTCTATCAAGATGGCCCTGATCTGTCCACATTAAGTCAGACTGCTCCCATAATAGAATATACCTATCTCTATCTTTGCACTTACATGCTATATTCTACCTATTTGCATCTGGTTCACAAACTAGATAGTGTTCTGTGCCTTTTATTTTCTATTTCTAGCATCTAGCATCTCACTCTTGTAGATACTTAATAAATATTTGTGGGATAGATGAGCAGATAACTTTATAGTATTATAATGGCTTGAGTCTACATTTTTATGTAACTATTTGTCTACCATTAGACTACACATTAATTCTTTGAGGAAAGGGATTGAACCTTACTCATCTTTTTGTCCTTCACAGAGCTTCATTCATAGTGAGCATTATCAATTAGGGTTCTCCAGAGAAGTAGAATCAATAGGAGATACATTTTAAGGAATTGGTTTACATGATTGCGGAAGTTAGCATGTCTGAAATCTGCAGGGCAGGCCACAGGCTAGGGACTCAAGAAAAAGCTTGTATTGCAGACTTGAGTCTGAAGTCTGTAAGGTAGGCCAGCAGCCTGGAAATCCACTTAAGCAGGATTTCTATGTTAGTCGTGAAGCACAATTCCTTCTTCTCTGAGAAATGTTATTTTAAGACTTATAGAGTTTGGCAAGAGTAATCTCTTTTACTTAAAGTCAGCTAATTGCAGACCTTCACAGAAACATATAGATTAGTGTTTGAACAAATAACAGGATACCATAGCGTAGCCAAGTTTACACATAAAATTTAATGATCACAGTAAGTGATCAATAAGTGTTTGCTGAATTAAAATATGCCTTTGAGCTTCTTATGTGAAGCTTAGAAAAAGACAACAATCTCACTTCTGTTTCCAGCAGTAATTTTAACACTTAACTTGAAAATCCTTCACCATCTAAACTCCCAATGGCTTAAATAAAAAATAAAAACATTCTTTAATATATATACTTGAGCTTGCAACAAAGTAAGGAACTCTCCAGAAGCTGAAAAAAACAAAGACAGACTGAGTAGTAAATTTATGAAATGATATTGTAACAAGCCTCTTGGGATATCTGTTTTGGTAACTTTGGGACTTGGATTTTGATACCCATACAGGAAAAGGGGATGAAAACTGGAACCTTCACACGACAGGCATTAAACCTAAGACCTACATGTGAGACTGGGACATTCAATGAAATGGTGGATAGAAAAAAAATCTCATTAATACATGAATGCGAGAAGGTTGTGAATCTCAGTCTATCCTCTAGATGGGGTGAGGGAGTGAGTTTCTCTTTGAGAATCCAAAACCACAGGTCTGTCTTCAGTTAGTTTTGGAATTTGGATGTGTACTACCTGTGTGATTAATTAACATAAAAAGTATGCCCAGTCAGTGATACCTGATGGTGCCTAGCTAAAGAAAACACAAATCCTTTTAGATGATAAAAGATCTAATGATTAAGGGCAAAGAAAAGAATTAAAAACCAGAGGACAGAACCAGGTATCAAGAACAATATAAGGCAGATAGGACAAATAGAATTACTAGAAATGAAACAATGAGCATTGGAACTAAAAATATAATAGACTGTTTAAATGGGAGATTAGACAATGCACAAGAGAAAATTAGTGAATGATAAGGCAAAAATTACTCATAATGCTCCACAAAGAGAGGGAAAATATGAAAGAAATGTTAATAGATATGAGGATAGAATGTGAAGATCCAATACATGCTTAATAATCATTCTAGAAGAAGAAAACAGAGTGTGAAAGGGGTAATATTCAGGGTAATGGTTCAAATTTTTCAAAAATTGGTGGAAGACATCAATTAAATATACTGAGTTCCAAAGGATAAATTAATTAACATAAAGCCACTTCTAGACATATCAGAGCGAAACTGAATAAAAGCAAAGACAAAAAGTAGTTCTTATGAGCATCCAGAAATAAATGAGATATCCTACAAGAAATCACAATTAAACTAAAAACAGTGGCAAGAATGAACAAAGGTATAATGCCCTCAAAAGCTGAGAGGGGAAAAGGAAAACCCCACTCAATCTACAATTTTTACCTAGTTAAATCTTCATTCAAGAGTGAGGGTAAATAAAACCAAATAACAAAAAAAGAAAGAGTAAGGGTAAACAAAGCACTAATTCAAAGAACATATGCACCTCTATGTTCACTGCAGCATTATTTGCAATAGCCAAGATATGGAAGCAACCCAAGTGCCTATCAATAGCCGAGTGGATAAAAAAGTTTTGGTACATAGTATATACATGGAATATTACTTGGTCACAAGATAGAAATGAATCTTACTATTTGTAATAGGATGAACCTAGAGGGTATTGTGCTACATGAAATAAGTCAGTCAAAGATAAAAACTATGTGATTTCATTTACATGTGGAATTTAAAGAACAATATAAATGAGCAAACAAAATGTAAACAGACTCATATACAGATAACAGACTGATGGTTGTGAAGAGGGAATGAGGATTAGGAGACTGGTTGAAAAAGGTGAAAAGATTGAGAAGTGCAGATTGGTAGTTATAAAATAATTATGGGGATGTAGAGTACAGCATAGGAAATGTAGTCAATAATACTGTAATAACTATGTATGGTACCAGTTGGATACTGGAAATATCAGGGTAACATTTTGTAAAGTATACGATTGTTTAACCAAGATTCTGTACACCTGAAAGTAATACAAAATCATATTGAATGTAAAGTGTACTTGGAAAAAATTTTTAAAAAGCCCAAACATCAAACTTCAAGACAGCAAATTATAGCAGAGTTTAAAAACCAGCTGTCTGAAACTGGAGATACACACACACACACACACATACCTCTAAAAAATAGTAATTTTGCTGATGACACTTTGTTATGAATATTGTAGAGTAGATTGTTGCTTGATTGGGATGGGAGATGTGATCTGATGACCTAGTTTTAATTTTCCTACTCAGAGCCTGGAGAGTTAGTTAGAACCCTACTCGAATGCACCAAGGTTTCAGGTTCAATCCCTGGCCAGGGCACATACAAGAAGCAACAGGAAAATGCATAAATAAGTGGAGCAACATATCAATGTTTCTTTCTCTCTCTAAAATCAATTTTAAAAAAACAAGTTCCTTTCACATGAATGGTAGCTAAGACTACTAAGTCTTTAAGCCATTCCAGAAACATAGTCATCTATCAGAATTGTTGACAGAAAGGGAGAAGCTACTGTTGGCCTCAGGATTTTAGCTTTATAGAAATCCTCCAAGTCCAGAATCTAGAACCTGGGAAAAAACAACATGTAAGTAGAAATCTCTTTTCTAGAGTACTGTCAAGGTTTCTGTCTTATTTTCCCCCAAATTCTAAATTATTGGCTATACAGGTCTTCAGAGGTCCCTCTCTTGGTTACTGACAAACCAGGAAGCAAGAACTAGTTCCATCATACCTTTTTTTCAGCTTTGTCCCCACTAATCAGTGCTTTGCATACTGCTGGAGAAAAGTAGATACCTAATCTAATGAATCTTTTTTAATGAATAAATGATGAGAATATTTTAAAAGGTTTATAGAATACATTTTATTATAACAGCACTAAATGATAGACTCCTTTTGAAAGGAACATATCCAAACACTAAGGATAAAATGAACTGGTTTTCAGGCAAATTAGTTTTTTTTTAAAGTATATTTTATTGATTATGCTGTTACAGTTGTTCCAATTTCTTTTCTCTTTGCTCCCCTCCACCCAGGATCCACCTTCCCTCCAGCAATCACACACCCCTTAGTTCATGTCCGTGGGTTTTGCATATAGGTTCCCTGGCTTCACCCTTTCCTATATTATTCTTAACTTCCCCTATCTATCTTGTACGTACCAATTATGCTTCCTAATTTCTGCACCATTTCTCCATTTCTCCCTCTTCTCCCTACCAGCTGATAGATAACTCTCCAAATGATCTCCATACCTATGTTTCTGATCTTACTCTGATTGTTTGCTTAGTTTGTTTTTATTTTTCTTAGGTTGTGTTGTTGATAATTATGAGTTTGTTGTCATTTTACTGTTCGTAGTTTTGATTTTTTCCTTAAAGTCCCTTTAATATTTCATATAATAGTGGCTTGGTGATGATGACCTCCTTTAATTTTACCTTGTCTGGGAAGCACTTTATCTGCCCGCCTATTCTAAATGATAGCTTTGCTGGAGAGAGTAATCTTGGTTGTAGGTCCTTGCTTTTCATCACTTTGAATACTTTTTGCCAGTCCCTTCTTACTTGCAAAGTTTCTCTTGAGAAATCAGCTGATAGTCTTATAGAAACCCCTTTTGTAGGCATCTCTCTTCTTTTTTCTTGCTGCTTTTAAGATTCTCTCTTTATCTTTAACCTTTGGTATTTTTATTATGATGTGTCTTGGTGCAGTCCTCTTTGGGTATAGCTTGTTTGGGACTCTTGCTCCCTGGACTTTTATTTCTATTTCCTTAACCAAATTTGGAAAGTTTTCCTGCATTATTTTTTCATGCAAGTTTTCAGTTTCTTGGGTTGGTTTTTAAAGCTACTTTTTTTGGCTTGTTGAATGTGAAGAGCATTCTAATGGATCATTAGAAGTAACTGAAAGGATGGACAAATTCATTAGCAGAAGAGAGTCAGAACAGCACCATATTGTATATTGTTGCACTTCTATACTAAGGCATGACTTTCTACTCAGATCCACTTTGGACTAAACTTGGTGTAACGAAAAGTGCGTTGGATTGAGAAGAGACCAGCATTCCCACAGGGGTTCCCATCACATGACCTTGGACAACTTTTCTTCTTTAAGCCTCAGTTTCTTCACCTATAAAAATGAGAGGATAGTATCTAAGGCCCATTTTTCCATTTAGAACATGTGTGGTTTCATGTTGCTAAACTTTGGTGTAACTAGGAGCCTGTGGAAAGTGCCAGTTCTTCTTCCAGCCTGCCAAAATTCAGCCTTTAGTGCCTATTCTGATTAATAACATCTTCCCCTGAATTGGTGCCAGTTGGAAAATTGTAGAATGGAATGTGGCACCTGGGTTTAGATTTGGAAATACAAAGTATTGTTGCCTTGAGGTACAAAGATGTTTCTGAAGAACCATGGCAGTGAGTAGGCTGATAACACCAGCATGGCAGTTTGTATTTGGACCAGGAAAAGAGGGTCAAGTCTCTTTTGCTAATGAGAGCAAAATGAGATAAGAACTCTTTTTAAAATTATCTCTGTGCAATTTGGTATGTGAACCATGCCCTGGTGATTGAGTTTCACAGAGAGAATCAACCAATCAATAAGGTGACAAAAATAAATGAAACTTTCTTATGCTTCTGTAATGCTTAGGTGTTCCTATAGGGTGGGGCAAAAGTAGGTTTATAGTTGTTCATATGGAAAATAATACAATAATTAATACATAATAATACAAGCATATGATATGAGGTCTGTCCTGAAAGTATCAGCCATGCAAACTGTTAAATTATTATTATTTGTTTGTTTTTTGTCTTGTTTTTTCATTATATTGACATTGGCTCAATACTTTCAGGACAGACCTTATAAATTGTTTTGCATACTCAGAACTTTCAACCTACTTTTACTATACCCTGTATTCTTTTTAAAATTAATTTTTATTGATTTTTGGAGAGAACTTTGACTTGTTGTTTCACTTAACCATGCTGTCATTAGTTGATTTTTGTATGTGCCCTGTGCTGAGGTAGAATCCATAACTTGCTGTATTAGGATGATGCTCTAACCAACTGGAGTATCTGGGCAGGTCTTCTACCCTGTCTTCTTTATCATACTTGATCTCACAAGCATTCTGAATGGAAATCAGGCCCTCCGTTTCCATATCCTATGATATCATTTAGAGATTTCTGTTGAATTCCAATGTTCTTTCATTTGGGGGAGAGTTGCCTTTAACAGCATGGTAGGATGGAAAGGGAATGTGATCTGCCTCCATCTAGGAGTTTGACCTTGAAGCAGTTAAGCATTTCCTCTGTCTGGGCCTCTTTTTCCTTCCTTATAAATAAAAGGCCTCTAAACAAAAATGTCTCTCACAGATGGCTAAGATAATATGTTAATATCTCATATGAGAATAAAATCTGTAAACACTTTAATAACTAATATGTTGATTTGTACCTAAAATAAATCAGTAAGACAGAGGATAGTTTCATGGCACATTGGAACAAATGACCATATTTCTGTCTAATTAATAAGTGCCTGGTCAGCATTCAAACAATGAAGTCCATTTTGTTGAAATACTATCCATTTCAAAGAGCTCACACAGGCATATTATTTAACCCAGTGATTTTTACATAAAAAGGAGGCGAGAAGAATGTAAAATATGTGGATGGGTGCTATGCAAGATTCTTTACATACTCATCTATTTAACAAATATTATTGAGCACTTACATGTATTAGGCATTATAATGGAGCTGGGCATAGAATTGATACAATAGTTCACATGACAGCAAGGTCACTGTTTTCATGGAACTTACATTTTGGTTGGGGAGATAAATAATGAACAAATAGTCAAAGAAACTTGAAAATAAAGACAGTATCTTTGAAGATAGCATAGAGAAAATAACTGGGAAGGGAGTGGACTACCTCAGCTCAGGTAGTCAGGAAAAAAAAAGGGCCCCTGAAGAAGTAATGTGTAAGCTGAGACTTGAATAGTGCAAAGATCTGGGGGAAAGATGTGTCAGTAGCAAGTGCAAAAGCCCAAAAGAGATGGTAAGTTTAGCATGTTTGAGGAATATATTAAAGGCATGGTCATTTAAATCTAACAAACATTAGAAATAGGCATTATCATTACCTTATAGATGAAGATACAGAGAAGTAAATAGCCCAAGTTGAAGTAGAAAGTTGAGGACCTGAGATATAAATTCAAGTAGGCTGACTTTAAACTCCATGCTCTTCCCTCTGTGCCATACCACTCAGAAATTTAATATAATACAATTTCTGAGTTGGCTTGAATAATTTGTTTCTCTGTAACATGGTGGGGAAGGTGCTCTTTCTCCCTTTTGATTCTGGGTATGTAAGGTGTAAATAGCATTTGTTCTTTGCATTTAATGACTATATAGTATTACATATTCTTGTGTGATACTGTTTTATGTATTATGGTTCCTTGTTCCCTCAAGTCTCATGTGGGTGGGTATTCTCTGTTAGGGATTTTGTTTTGTTTTGTCCTTTACTTTTTTTTATAAGCAATAGGTTTTTTATTAAGGGTATTTTTATTGGCTGATATTTGTGTTTCCGGTACCCCAATTCATATGGAAGCTCTGACTCCAAATGTGGTAGTATTTGGAGGTGGGCCTTTGGGAGATAATTAGGTTTAAATGAAGTCATGAGGGTAGGGACCCCACAATGGAATTGATGTCCTTTTAAGAAGAGGGAGAGAGACCAGGGCATTTCTCTCCACTATGTGAGAACACAGCAAGAAGATGGCTGTCTGCAAGCCAGGAAGAGAGACTTACCAGGAGCCTAATAGGCTGGCACCTTGATCTTGACTTTCCAGGCCTTGAACTGTGAAAAATAAATGTTGTTTAAGAACCCAGTCTATAGTGTTTTTTTTCTAGTGGCCCAAGGAAATATCGATCTCTGCCTGTCTCTTTCTCTCTCTCTCTCTCTGTATATGGATAATATATAGATAATAAATAAGTAATATATATTTATATAGTAGATAGATATATGTAAATCCATGTACAAATGGACCTATATGATTCAAACCCATGTTGTTTAAGGTCAACATGTTCAATCAGTGGTTGAAACCACAAATGGATTTTCAACTATGCTATGGTAGGTACTCCTAATACATGTTTAAGGGTCAATTTTATATCTGTCTGTCTGTCTATCTATAGCCATAGAAGTATTTAGAAGGAATAGATATATATAGAAGAAGAGAAAGAGATTTATTGTAAGAAATTGGTTCTCACAGCTATCAAAACTGAGAAATCTCTAGATCTGTCAGCAAACTGGAGACCTGGGAGAACTGAGCTGACAGTATTTCAGTCTAAGCTCAAAGGCAGGAGAAGCAGCATGTCCCAGTTTAAAGACAGTCAGAAAAAGAGAGTAAATCCTCCATTACTTCCCCTTTTTATTCTGTTAAGGCTTTCAATGGATTGGATAAAGCTCACTCACATTGGGGTTGGCAATCTGTTTTACTCTGTCTGGTCAAATGTTAATGTCATCTAGAAACATCTTTATAGACACTCTCATAATAATGTTTAGCCAATTACCTGGGCATCTGTGGCCCTGTCAAGTTAATGCACAAAATTAACTCTCCCAACTATGCTTTGTATTAGGCAGGGGTGAGTTTTAGAGATTAGGGAGGGTGAGTGGTTGTTGACTAGAAAGAAAGTATAAGATAGCGTGTACCCTCAGGAGGTTTCTGATATAGTGGGGAGGGAGAGGCACATACACAGGGATTGACAAAAGTAGGTTTACAGTTGTGAGTACACAAAACACAGAATTTCTCCCTGTATTATTTATTATGAACAACTGTAAGCCTACTTTTGCCGACCCCTGTAAAGAGAAATCAGTGGGTGATACAAAGCTGTGTCTACTATATAATAACAAGTGAGTGTTTCACACTAAGCTTTCAAAGGAAGGAGAAACCACTGCAGGAGAGTACAGGGAAGATTTTATAAGGGAAGCAGGACTTGTTTAGGAGCTTATTGAGGAGAGAGGTGATTTCTTTTTCTTTTTTAAAAATATCACTTTTTGAGTGGTCTTCAATACACTTTAGGATAAATGCTGAGATAATTCATAAAATTTTTACCAGAAAAGAAAATGGAAGACTCCATCAGTTACTCAAGGCTAGAGTAACCTTGGCAGTAATTTGAATAAGAGTGATGAGAAAATGAATTTTGTCCCATTTCCCATACAAATCTAGATGCAATCATTCTCCATAATATATTAACCATTGGAATCCAATTAGGTATTAAAAAGAACATTATATGATAAAGTAAGGTTTTCCCCTAGATTCAAAGACTAGAAGAAAAGTAAAAAATCTGTGATTGCTTGACAATTGAATTCTCCCAAACATTTATTGTAGAGAAAATGCAAGCTTCAACAAAGCTCTTACTCCCTAATACATTCTATGAAGCCAGCATTGTATTCTGACACCAAACCATACAAAGACATCACAAGAAAAAAACCATAAACTAAAATCTCCAATAAACATAAATACAACAATTTTTAACAACATTTTAACAATTTGGACCCCATGATAGATTAAAAGGATCATACATCATGACTTAGTAGGGTTCATCCCAGGAACTCAAGTTTCATACAACATTTGAATATCAATCAGTATAATTCACTACATGAGCAAATGTGTTAAGAAAAACAACATGTCAATAGATGCATAAGTAGCCTTTGAGATTACCCTTGTGTGTGTGCACATGCTGAGAACTCTTAGCAAATTTCAAGTATACAATATAGTATTGTTATCTATTGTCACCATGCTGTACATTAGATCTCTAAAACTCATTCATCTTGTATAATTGAAACTTTGGATTCTTTGACTAACACTCCTCATTTATCCCTCCCTAAATCCTCAACAACCACTATTCTACTTTGTTTTAGATTTACATATAAGTGAGATCTTGCAATATTTATCTTCCTGTGTCTGTCTCATTTCACTTAGCAGAATGTCCTTCAGATTCATCCATGTTGTCGCAGATGGCAGGGTTCCCTATTTTTTTTTTTTTGTTTGTTTGTTTTTGTTTTTTTAAGGCTGAATATTTCATTCTATGTATATACCACATTTTCTTTGTTTGTCCATCGACAGATATTTAGATTGTTTCCATATCTTGGCTGCTGTGAGAAAGGAGTAGTTTCTACGTGGACTGATGCACAGAGGCATGATTTTGACAAGAGGTAGTTAGGAAACAGTGTCTGAATGGGAGATTGATGTAATATTATCATCAGTGTCTGAATGGTAATAGGAAGGGTTTCTACATATGCTTTGTCAGACTGTTCACAGCATAAGGGCATGGACTAAGGAGACAAGAGGGAGATGAAACACAGCCTCACATTCTGCTTGCCAAACCAACTACCCTTGTTCAGGAGTGTGTCCACCTAGAGGAAGGGGTGCCTGTTTATAATTCACACAAAGACTCTGCAGCAGTCCTGCAAGGGAAATGGTGGAAGGTGAGTTTGAAATAAATGGTGAGACCAGATCATAAAGGACATTTCTTTGTACTAGACTGCTGGATGGAAGTGTGCAGCTTTGATGGGAGTGGTGGTTATGGCTATGATTTGTAACCCTACACTAGAGTTAAACTTGGATATTTTTAAATGCTAGAAACCCTATTTATCTGGCATAAAATAAATCCATATCTTTTGAAAATTATATTTGCTTTGCTCAATGTTTCTCCAAAGCAAACTTTATAACTGACTCACTTTGCTCCAGTATCAAATCAGCCTGATTTAATTTTATAAGCCAATCATGGAAAGAGAATCTGTCCCATGACTCAAAAGCATTCTGTTCTGTAGCTCCACTATAATTACAGACAAATGCATCCAATCTTCCCATTATGTGTTCTTCTGAGATACAGGATTTTTTTTCTGTATTTGATCATTTTGTCTTGTGATAGTATATCATTTAATTATTCCCCCAAAATAGAGTCCTTCTGAAAATATGCTCAGAAAAAGTGATTTGCTGTTCCCAACTGTCACAGCTGGGAGTTTACTCAGAAATTAGTCATTTTCAGGGCTTTGAGGTTGCTATTTTTTTTTAAAGGGGTCTCATCTGCCACCTAAGGCTGTTGAAGTCATCCTGTGAAATACTTGAGGGAATTTTACAAATTCTGGAGGACTAATTGGTATCACCAAACATCTGTAAGCCCAGGACTCGATCAGATTGTGCATGGTTGCCCTCTCTAGTGGTAAACTTCAAATGTCTAGCTGTTTTCATGAACATCTACTATATGCCAAACAGTAGGATAGGTATTGAGAATACAAAAATGAAGAGAGCACAGTTCCCATCTAAGGAAGTAATACGGCCTCTAACCTTGATCATCAGAAGCACTGAATTTTAATTTTACTAGCTAGTTCTGCCAGTTACTGTTACTGTTAAACAAGTCGATTTACCTGAGCCGCATTTTCCTATAAAACTAGTAACACTAAGATGTCATTTGTGTAAGGTGCGAAATATAGTAAGATTAATTTGGTTATCTGGGAAGAGTGAATGAAGCTTATAGTCAGTGTTCTCTTCTCCTCCTTCACACCCTCTGTCCCCTTTGGATCTTTACCTTTACAGGCTGAAAAAGACCCATTATTTTAGAATTTCCTAAAATCAAAGCCTTTTCATTTATGTTGTTTTCCCCCCCTTTAGGCCACTTCCACTTTTATCATGTTATTTGTGTGTAGATAAATGGACCTGATACTCTATATCACAAATACTATATGAAAGTACTAAGGCTTGTATTTGGTCAGAGTGTAAGAAACCTTTTATGTTGAGTTTCCAATAAACGTTTTGATGATAATCAACATTTTTTTCACCTTTCATTTTCTTGATCTTTTTGTGTTTTGTCTGTGGCATCTCATAGGACTGATATCTTAAGAAAACAATTTTCTGTCATTTTAGGTTCCTTTACTGGATTGTAGTTGAACCCTCATCATCCTTTGATAAGATCACTTCTCCTGAATATGTTTTCTTACACTTAGTCACATTAAAACTCCTCTGCCACTTGTCTGCCCACATCCACATCATCTTTCAGTTTATCCCTAATCATCTTGGCATTTTAATCCCTGGAAGAGCTGAATGCCATCTGCAAACTTGGCAATTTCCTCATGCATTCTCTTCTAGATCGTTCTTATGAATGTTAACTAAGACACCATGCAGCTTGTTTTCTATCTAAGTTAGTGCCTTAGTTGCAGAGCATTTGATTTAACAACTTAATCACTGAATTAATAAAATGAAGACCAGCTACAGAATGTTGCCTTTATCTATTCTTTCTTTCTTATTTTCAAACCAACTCTCCATAACAGATATTTCTTTTCCATGTACTGAAAGAAAGTTTTATGGTTCATGGATTATATAACAAGTCCAAATTTAAAATAAGAATCCCTTTACTAATGTAAGGTCTTACCTGACTATTTTAGGTCTCATTTATTTAATTATTCCAGAACATCTATAGTAGAAATCCTGTACCATTTTCTATCACTTCATTAAATCCTATTTTTAAATAATACTGTCATTTCCTAGCTAGATTCTAAGTTGTAGGCCTAGTCAATCAAATGATTGATTGACTTGCTGGGTAAGTATTATTCAATAGTTATTGGTTCACCATGTACCAGCAAAACACTAAGTACTAAAGTTTAGTTTCTGCACCAGCTTCTAAATGATCTTGAACCCTGGTTTGCTTTACACCAGCTTCTTCCATATTACAAACAAAATGGTCTTTCAGATCTTAGGCACATCTAATCATGCCACCTCTCTGCTTAAAAGAGTTTGGTATTTTTGGAGACAGTTGGGAAAACTTGAATACAGGCATACCTCAGAAATAGTGTGGGTTTAGTTACAGGCCACTGTAATAAAATGAATATCGTAATAAAGCAAAGTGCACAAATTTTTAAGTTTTTCTGTGCATATGAATGTTATATGTACACTATATTTTAGTCTATTAAGTATGCAATAGCATTATGTCTACAAAAATGATATACATACCTTAATTGTGAAATACTTTATTGATAAATAACACCAACCATCACCTGAAAGAAAGATAGCAGATTGGAGGTTACCCTGGACTGAAGGGAGCAAGGAATGGGCAGTTATTGCTTAATGGTTGGAGTTTCTGTTTGGGATGATGAAAATGTTTGGGAAATAACAATGATAGTTGCCTAACATGATAAATGTACTTAATTCCACTGAATTGTACACTTAAAAATGGAAAATTTTGTTATCTATGTTTTGCCAAAATAAAAATTTAAGTCATTATTCATTAGAGATAACACTTAAAATTTTACAGGAGAAATAACATGTTATTTGGGATTTGCCTTAAAACATTAAAGCAATGGTCTCAACAATAGTAGTTGAGGATGATAGATGAAAAAGATTGGCAAAATGATGATAGTTATTGAGGATAGACTTTTTTCATAATACAATGTTCCTAAAAAAAAAGTTTGGAGGCTGTTAAGTCCCAGCTACTTAGTCTGACATGTAGCCCTTTGCAAATCTGTCTCTTGAGTTTCTCAGGAGACTTCAATCAGCTCTCATGCTTACCCCATAGAGCTCTCCCCTGCAGCCAGATGGTCTGCTGCCTTGCTGTGCTCTAACACCCTGTGTACCTTTGCACGCACCTTTCAATTCTGCTTCCTCCTTCTTATTTGGCATATTTCTACTCCTTCTTTCAAGCTCAGCCTTCCCATCCTTCCCTAGGCAGTGAGAACTCTCTTTGGGTTCCCACAGTCCCTTATTTGCACCCCTGCCACAGCTTATATACTATGTGTTAAGATAATTATTTATGCTTCGGCTATCCACTTACTTCTTGAAGGTAGAGGAAACTTACTTTTCACTGTACATCTTTCTAAGCTTTATATGAAACTTTTGTTGTTGTTTTAGTTGTATTGTAATTATTTTTAAGGGAAAAGGTTGAAGGGTGAGAATATAAATACTGTTTATAAATCCCAAGAGTTCAAAGGGACCTTAGCAATTACCCATATGGATATTGGTCTCCTTTTCAGGCATGGTCTTTCAGAGCAGCAAATAAGCACCTGGGGGCAGTCTGATGATTCAGCTGGGACTGCAGCCATGTCTCCAGTACATACATGTCTTACCAGTGGGTGGCAGCAGATGCTTACAAATTCTCCTCAAGACCAGCAGCCCTGATTTCACGCTTTGCGTGCAGGATGGAAAATGGGTATTCTCTACTATTTCCTGACTTCTTGATACCTAAAGATGCTTGGCTAAAAGACCAAAGCCTGAGTTAGAGACAGTGAGAGCCAGAGACTAAGCACCTTGTTCAAGATAAATGCCCAGACCAATGCTAAGTGCTGTATTTACTATGATGTAGGATCCACAACTCTAAGAAAGCCTTCTCCTCCCTAAGTGCTTTCTGGAACCTGCAAATGCATTCTTGGTGCTTTCACTTTCTAACTTGAGGTTTTGATCCTTTTGAAAACTTCATTCACCTAGGGAGGATTTACACTCTGAGACCTTTTTAGGTCCTTTAATTCTAGTTGGATGGTTGGAGATTAAGAACAAATTTTCATGTATGGAAGGGTAGACAAGAAAGGGCATGACACACTGGCATGTGAACATGCAAGAACAGAGGAGAAGATTGCTGCCCCTGTAGAGACAGATTCAGTCCACTGGATCTTGGTGGTGGCCTCTTCTGGTTTTCTACATTTGTCCAGCCAAAACCATGACTCCTAACATCTCCACTCAATAAGCAAGCCCTGATTGTGAACTTACTAAGTACACATCTTGGTGAAGGAGTAAGAAATTTATAAATACAATGATTATATTTGTCCAGGCCTTAGCTCAGGCCATATAATCTGACAATAGGACATGATCAATATTTAAAATCCAAAATATTTTGGAAAATCCAGGGCTTACTTATGGATGGTCCTTGCTTTAAAACATTATTACATAGTCGGGTGGTATGAGGTTGAGGTAAAAAAGGGGTGTCAGATTATTAGACAACCAAGTTTAAAAAATGGTATCAGATGCTGATGCTGTGAGCCAAATATGAGCAGACAATAAATAAGATGAAAGTTCTGAAGAGGAAGAAGCTCTGTTGGCTGTGGTAATAGTAAAAGAGCAATAATACCTGGTACATAAGTGTTTGTTACATTTTCCTAATAGTAATTAGTATTTGCATAGCATTTCAGAGTTTCCAACATCTCAGTGTCAGTAATTCTTGTCCGGCCTCATCAAATCTTCACTACAACCAGTGAGTCAAGTATTATAAACGGAGGGTAAAAGAACAGTTGTTATTACATAGTGAATATTTGCTAGTATTATTTGCTCTATTTTATATATTAGGAAACTGAAGCTCAAAGAGGCAGTTACTTGCCCAAAATCACAGAGCTGAGAAATGGTGAAACTAAGCCTGAACCCAGCTCCTCTGGCCCTTGTTTGCAGACCTGTCTTCATTATCCCATGCGTAGAAGGGGTACTTAAGCTGGAATTGTCTAGGTTGGGCTAAATTTGGAGGTGGCCTAAATGGAGAAGTCCCTGAAATTATGCTTCGTAGCCTCACGATCCCTATTTAGCAGAGAGATGGGAACTGCTGAGGGTGTGTGAGTAAGAAGAGTTAAATCTAGAAGCCTCAACTCATTTTAGCAATAGGGGGAGATGGTCCATCAAGGAAGCTCCAAGCCATTAAACTCACATACATCCTCAGCTGCTAGGCTTGTTAAGAAAATGTTACAATAGGGGGAAATTGACAACACAGGCACCCGGTATTTTTAGTCTGTGCTTTAAGGATGTACATCTTGGGTTCTGTTCAGGACTGAGCACAAGGGGATGAATTTGGATTGATTTGACAAGACTGCCAGTCAGAAAATCCTTACTGAACACTTTTTCTGTCTTCAGTTTATGCAAAGGACTATACATTCGGAGTGGGGGTCTGGAAGACTAACATAGGTGAAATAACTTTCTCAAACTTTCAAATACTGGAGAGGATGCTATAATGTTTTTCTTGGGTTGGGGGCAGTGTGAAAATATCAGTTAAAAACTATAACTGTGTCTATGCCTTGCACTGGAAAGTCTGCAGTGAATTATTTGTCCTAATGTACAACATGGTGAGTCTAGTTAATAATACTATACAGTATTCAAAATTTGCTGAGTAGAATTTAAGCATTTTCACCACACACACCCACACACAAATAATAACTATGTGAGATGATGGGTGTGTTGTTTAATCTGATTGTGGTAATACCATTCACCAAGTACATGCATATCAAATCACCAGGGAAATTATTGCTTGTAATAGCAATCCTTCCCGCCCCCCGCCCCCAAAATAACCTGAAGTTCTAAACGCTCACCAAAAAATATTGGTTAAATTATTGTATGGCCTTTGAATGAATTTTGTACAACTATTAAGAAAGAGGTCCATCAGTGTGTACTGCAAGCATATCAGTAAGATGTATTTTTAAGGTCAATAAAAATCGGAGTTCAAAACAGAATAGTTTATGTAGCATGATGCCATATGCTTATTTGAAGCATATTAAGTATACAGATTATGTACACATTTCACCCACAATGGAAGGATAGGTTGTACTGATAATGGGGAGGGAGTATATATGATGAGAGAGAAATGAGAAACTTATTTTTCATTTTATCCTTTGATATGCTTTTTGTTTTTGTTTTTGTTTTTTTATTTTTCTTTTTTATTTTTCTTTTAATTTTATTGTTGTTGTATTACATCCATCCCTTTTTTTCTCCCCTCTGTCCCCCTCCCCACCCACCCTTTCCCCCCAAAGTGATATGCTTTTTGATTGGTATAAGACATACTCTTTCAAAAAATTTTAAGCCATTTGCCTAAGGTTACACAGCCAGGACAGGGCACAGCTAAGATTCCCACTAATTCTAGAACCTTTCTGGATTCCAACACACTTCCTCCTAACAGTGCTGTTAATGTCAGGACATACTCCTGTCACTCGTTTGTAAGCTACATAGTTTTTCATGAAAATACCTGGAACCAAAGCATCCAAAGGCCAAGACTAGAACATGCTCTTTCTCCAGAGAAGGCTCTTTGCCCTATCCACTTGACATTTTGGCTCCTTTTTTATAAGATTGTGGCTCAGCCAAGAGAGGTCAGTGACCTGGAGCCAGGAAATACAGACTGATTTCTAACAGGACAAATTACCTTAAGGAAAAGGCATTAAGATAATTGGAGAAGTGGGGGTGAGGAGAAGGCATGAAAACAGTATCATTAGCCAGTTTGGTCAATGGGCAGGTGCAGGAAGTGGCAGATAAGCCAAGCCAGAATCTATAAATATAGTTGAATATTAGTATTTAAAACCTACAAAATAAATGAGTGAATTTAAAACTTTGGCAGCATAGATACATCTAGATATAAATTTAACTCTAAGTTTAACTCATGAACTTTTCTGTGATTTGGGTATATTATTTAACTGCTCTTGGGTTGCAGTTTCCTGATCAGTCAAATGGACAACACTGTCTGTCTTGGCTACTTCACAGAGCTGTAAGGAACAAATAAGGTAAAGAATGTAGTTTGAAAATGCAAGGCATCATACAGGATGAGAAGTTACTGTTAATGTCTCTGAGACTTACCTCACAGAAGGAGAGCCATTTTGAGATGAAAAATGGGAGAAAACATCTGAAAAGAATTGCTGGTAACAACCATAATAAAGGAACCCCGTAGGTCACATAGGTCATTTACTCTAGTTCTTCCTTTTTATAGTCATGTACAAAGACCTACAGAGCCGAAGATCTGCAGAGCAGTGATAGTGCCATATATAGACTATTATTTAAACCCATGAATAAGGTGGAACAGTAGCCAAAGAAATGGGATATGGTACATGCCCCTTGCCCAAGGGGCTTCTTGAGCTATAAATGTTTAACCGAGTCCTAGAAGGAAACTGATGAAGTTTAGTAAGGAATTAGGGCAAAGGTGGGAGGATGGGCTTTAGTGATTCAGCTCCAGGATGGCTGAGTGCCTCTGAGGAGCAATTTGAGGGTGGCCAGGGACTTGGATAGGACAAATGACAACTTCCTAGAACGGACTGTTCCAGAACCCAGAGATGAAAGGAAGTAGCCTGGCCTCATTCTGGATAGTTCACAGGAACCAGAACAGGAAGTATTTGTAGTGGAACTATTGCTTACAACATCAAGTCCCTTTCTAGCAGAAGAAGGAAAAAGAGGGGGAGGGGAGCCATGCAATACAGCACACATGACAAGTCAGTTTCTGTAATGGTAGGGAGTAAAGATGGAGAGAATGAATCAACAGAGGGAGATTCCACTATGCAGTGCCAAGTGCATTGGACTCAGACTTGGGTGTGAATACTTGCTCTGTCACTAATTTGCCTTATGACCTTGAATATACCATTTTCTTCCTCTGGATCTTGGTTTCCTCATCTCAAAAATGAACAGCTTTTCCCTGTCTCATAAATTGTTAAGAGAATTAAATGAGATGTTCTCAGATGCAACTAACACACAATTCCTAGAACATAATGCTCAATATGTTAATTTATTCCTTTAATTGGAGAGAGACTTCTAGCAAATTTCCAGTGAAACATGCTAATTTGACATTTCAAACACAGGGAAAGCAAGCCCAACTTAGCTAACAGTATGGAAAGGCTCTTTTTACAAATGGAGAACCAGCCTAAGCAGGCAGGTAATAAAATCTTCTGGCAGGTGAGGATAGGTTAAGGACAAAGTAGGAATGGATATAAATATAAGCATAATACAGTCTGCATACATGAGGCTATGAAGCCATTAATGCATTTTTGTGAGGTTCCTCCAAACCCATGACAAAATGGGAAGATAATAAGTACTGTATAATAGCTTGACTCATTTTCTTAACTTCTCGGAAATGTAGGATAAGTTTTATGTTCAATTACAGTAGCTTTCCTCAGCATCCTCCTCTTTTTCTGGTAGCCTCACATTCTTTTTGGAAGTATGGGTATAAAGAGGCAAAATTATAAGTTTCTTTAAAAGTAAAATTCCAAAGGTGGAAACTAACTAGAAAATCCGAGTGGAATGACAGATGGATAAGAAAACTATAGAATTTGACCTTGCCTTTACCAGGAATAATATTAGGGAAATTCCTACTTTTAGACTTTATTGGAATATTTTTTGGGTATTATTGGTACCCAAAATACCAGAGATGTTATACAATTACAAAATCTGAGAGTAAAAATGTCCTTTGATTTATTTTTTAGGTAAATGAGTTGGGCATAAAAGGAGAGGAAGTGCTTTGCTTGAGGTTCTCCATTATGGTGGTCCAACTGCAAAGTTAGTCTCTAACACTTGACCATCATTCTGGGGTTCTGTCTGCTGTAGGCTTAACTTTGTAGCAGTGAATTTCTGACCTCAAACACTTGTACAAAACTGACTTGTGTGTGTGTATGTGTTTTTTTTTCCCCCTTTTTCCAGGGCCAAGTGCTTTCGGGGCAAAAAAGTCCTTGGAGATTATGATATCAAAGTGGAACAGGTAATCAGCCTGAAGTCCAGAGCTGCATTTATGTCATCATTGGTCCCTCTTGTCATTCAAGGGTGCACCATCTAGTTCTGCTGAGTAGAGTACAGTGTATCTCACTGGGTTCCATGCTATCTTCTCAACCCCACCCTTTCCCCAGGGCTTTTCTATCTATGAGATATAGTCCTGGAGGCTGTATCTTTCCATTTTTCTAACTTTCTACCATGGTTCTGGTGTCCATAGAGAGGCATAGTGTGACTCTTAGAGTCTTCATTCAGCGTAGGGTTCTCAAGCTGAGGAAAACCTTAGCAGAGTGTCTACCCAGGACACTGATTGCAGCCACGTGTTATTGGTGGCATTCCTGGGTAGGCACATGTTTGCCATTCAGGTACGTGCCTCAAGTAGTGACTACTCAGGGCTTGAGACTAAACTTCAGAGAGAACTGAGAAAAGAATACCTCCTTGTTTTAAAGCAGTCCTGAAAGGCTTATTTTTTCTCTTTCTCTATTCTTTGCTTCATGATAAATAGAAATTAGATCCATTTGGGTAGGGGGGAAATAATGAAGTTTAAACAATGCATGTATTTTCTAGGTAATAATAGAAGTTCTTATTCCTTACACAATAAGCTGTGATTTATACTTTCCTATCCATTATTACATTCAGGTATTTTATAAAAGATTTTATTTGTTCATTTTTAGAGAGAGGGGAAGGAGGAGAGAAAGAGGGGGAGGGAAACAACAATGTGTGGTTGCCACTCACATGCCCCGAACTAGAGACTTGGTCCACAACCAGGTATGTGCCCTGAAGAGAGAGAAACACCAATTTGTTGTTCCACTTACTTATTCGCTGGCTGATTTTTGTATGTGCCCTGACCAGGGATCCAACTCACAACCTTGGCATCTTGGCACAAGGTTCTAACCAACTGAGTTACCCAGCCAGGGCTGCATTCAGTTCTTAAAATAAGCTGTTAGATAGATAGGGTTTATTTTTTAAATTTCCCCATTTTATACATAGGAGAACCATTCCCTGCAGAGAATATAAACAGCTTGCCTACTGTCTTGTGCAGCTAGTTGGGGGAAAAGCAGAACAAAAACCCACTTACCTAATCTAAAGCTTAATGCTTTCATGTTGAAACTGATAAAGGGCATGTTGTTCTCAGAAAGGTAGCACCAAGAATGCTGGTGGGCTGGGAGTCTGAAGACCTGAATTTTGCTTTTATCACTGCCAACAATAACTTTTTTGTTTTGTTTCGGTTTTTGTCTAGAAAAGTCCCTTAACTGCTCCTTATCTCTGTTTCTTCTACCTCATAGAGTTGCTTATGAGTTAAATGAGATCAGCTTGTAAAAATGCTTTGAAAACTGTAAATAAAATGTTTGGTAATGGGGATATAGTTGCTGCTGCTGCTGCTGCTGCTATGTGAGGACTTCAGAAAGTCAGGACTGGTGACTTATTCCCTTACTATTATTTTTATTTACCTTTTTTCCATACTAAAAAGCACGTAACATGAAATTACCTTTCTAATCTTTATTGTTATTTTCCAGGCAGAATTTTCAGAGCTCAACCTGGTGGCCCATGCAGATGGGACCTATGCTGTGGATATGCAGGTGCTCCGGAATGGCACAAAAGTTGTGCGGTAAGGACCTTTCTGTCCTCTGGGTTACTGTTTCTATCTCCAAGTTATAGTCTCTGGCTTGCAGAGGCAGTTTCAAAGCTAAATGTTGAAGTGGGATAATAGTACTATATTTAATCTGCAGAACTTAATGTGTACAAGAAGGCAGAGAAACCTGCCTCAGGGAGCTCTTGTTGTAATGGTAGAGAAAGCTTCATAGACTGACAGCTTACTTAGAGGTAACTAAATTTCTGTCAGAGGGGTTCCAGAACTCTAGCCTCACTTCAAGCAGTGCAGCTCTGTGCATATTCTTTCCTGGAAATCAGGATTTCATTGCTTAAAAAAAAAAGTTTGGACTTGGCTTCTGTGGCTGAGTGGGTTGGGCGTCATCCTACAGTCTGAGGGGCTACTAGTTAGGTTCAGTCAGGGTGCATGCCTGGGTTGCAGGCTGTGTCTCCCCAGTTGGGGCGTGTGAGGGGTAGCCAATCAATGTTTCTCTTGCACATAGATATTTCTCTCCCTCCCTTTTTCCCTCCCTTTCACTCCGCTAAAATAAATTTTAAGAATATATATTTTTAGAAGTTGTATGGCCTTTAAAAAAGTTTGCAAACATCTGATCTAATTCAACCTCCTAATTTATGTTGATTTGCTTCAATTCACTTAGTAAGTTGGTAGCAGAGCCCTATGTTCTGTGTGAATTCTTTTAACTTACTGTCCTGTGTTCTTTCTATATTCCGCATTCTTGGGAACTCAAAACTCTGACAGAAAAACCTAGAGTCAGAAGAGACGTTGTGGGTAGAAGAAAAATTTCAATTATAGAGGGCTTACATGCCAGGTAGAGTGCTGGGCATGTATAGACGTGATCAAACATGATACAACAGTTCTATGAAGGAGGTGATGAGAATTCCAGGTTGGAGCAAGTGATTTCCACAGTATTATTCTTACCATGGACTTGATGTGGCTTCAGGTTTTCAGATATCAGAGTCTTGCTCCAGGAAGAGTCTTTACCTCACTCTGTTCCCTATCTCAACCTGTACTACCCTGACACCGAGGCCTCCAGTGTCTAATGGGAACTGGGTCAGCAACAGGAAAGGCAACACTCACGTGGCTGGAACCTAACAACAGGAAATGTGAGCTTGTCCATCCGGAATTCATACATCCTGGAGACTAAGGAGGACAGAAAAAGAGATGTTCATCCTGCAAGAGAGGCAATGGGTTTCTGTAGTTGCTGGTAGAGTGAGTCATAGGGATGCATGCGCACAACCAGGTGGTGGCCGGTGCTTGGAAGGATCTGGCAAGAATAAGACAGGCCCTTCCAGGTACCAGTGTAGGAATAGTATCCTCTACTCCTCCCCAACTTTATAAGTGAAGCAACTGAGGTCCAGACAGGTCACTTACCCAAGGTTACACAGTAGTTGAGCCAGATTCAGAAGCAGGCCCCTTTATTCCCAATTCATAATTCTTTTTATTCCTTCAAGTAGCTGCCTTTCAGGCTCTATAGAAATCATGCTCTTCCCACATGAAACACGGAGCACTTTCCTATTCAATTTATTCACACACTCATCCCTAGTACACCAGCAGCAGGGGTAAACCAGCATCCTTCCTCAAGTGCTATTGGGTTATTTCACAGTCTAAGCCACAGATTTTGGGAAAGTTGCCTTCTGTTTTTCAGAGAAAGGAAAGCTAGAACATTTCAACAGCTCAGATCCTATTCTCTAAGGGATGTTGGCACATGAGCCAGTAGGGAAAAGGGTACTGGAGTAGCAAAAGCTCAGAACTGGGTTATTAGAAAACTAGGGTCTTCTGATTCTTGTTCTGCCTCTAACTTGTTAGGTATCCCTTCACAAATGATTTCTCCTTTATAGGCCTCATTTTCTTCATGTATAACTGGGATATAAGGTTTGATCTTAGGCATACAGCTGGAGCCAGTTTCCCAGAACTGGGGTACTAAGAGGTCAAAGCAGCTCCAGCACTTGATGCTAAGTCTCCTGAGTGGGTGAGAAGGGCACATTCTACTCTCACTTTAAAAGATGATCTCTGAGCCTGGGTGGAGGTTGGTTGGGTTATCTGAGCAGCGAACCAGGTAGGTCATTGCATATGGTGTGAAATTGCTGAATCCTAAAGCCCTGAAAGTGGATGCTGCCATGGAATTGAATCTCTAAGAAGATGAAGTTCCTTAGAAGTAAGGGCATGAAGACGGGGCCCTTGGTACAATGGATCAGCTGTGGCTAAGAGCTTTGCTGGCTAGAGGTGAAATGCAGGGAGCCTTTCCATGCATGGGAACATTCTGTACTCTCAGTGCTTCCTGTAGCTGTTGCCCAACCTCAGTTCTGCAAAAAAAAAAATAATAATAATATTTGTACCTCTCCCTGGTGTCCGCTTTGGAAGAACAACATTGGAAGTCTGGCATCTGGTCTCAGCCAGCCTGATCCCTTGCTCTCCTGGGGGCCTAATGAGGGCATTGCCTATTTTAAGGAGCAGCTTTAAGAAGTCAAAACAGGACAGTGTCTGTTGGGACCCCCTTGAAATACCAATTCTGGAGTCACAAGGAGCTTCAGCTTTCCTATTGACCCATAGTGACACAGAAAATCCTTGTTCATTTAAGGTGTGTGGATCTGTTCCTTCCTTCCTGAAGGCATTTGCACCTTAGAAAAAGGCAGTATTTTTAACCCAACAGAATAAAGGAATTTCAGAAATATGTTTCTCAAATTTCCTTTGAGATATGCCATATATCTCATTTCTAGTTCATAAAAAAAAGAAGAAGAAAATAAGGGGCTTGGACCAGGTGACCCTTAAGAACCTCTTCTCTGTTTTGGGTTTGGAAATGGGAAATGGGAGACAAAGTGATGGTTAATGACAAACTTACCACTATGTTCTTATCAGGTCCTTCCGGCCAGACTTTGTGCTTATCCGGCAGCATGCATTTGGCATGGCGGAGAATGAGGACTTCCGCCACCTGATCATTGGCATGCAGTATGCAGGCCTCCCCAGCATCAACTCACTTGAATCCATTTACAACTTCTGTGACAAGCCGTGGGTGGTAAGTGAGGCCTCCTTCCCCCTTCGATAAAAGGGTAGGATCTAGGTTCTATATCTCCCAGTCCCTCAGGAGGGACCACTGGTTAACAAGATGCAGTAGGCACAAGCCCAGAGGATATGGGAGGAGCTTCAGCTGGGACGTGGGAAGGGCAAGCTCTCACAAGAGAATGGTAACATCACAGGCTGGGGCACCTTTGCTACACAGTGGGCCTTTGGCTTCACAACAAAGATTCTGTGTGGAAGCCCTTATAAGGCTCTGCCCTTAGCCATAGGATGCAACAATAAAAATACAGGTTTCTTGCCTTTGAATGGTCTATCTATTAGAAAGGCCTGAGGCCAGTGTGGACCAAGGGTATGGTCCATCTCAGAAGTTGTTAGTGACAGAATCTTACCAAGTGTTTTAACAACCTCAAACTCAGATTTACCCACAAATATATGAATCAAACACTTATATGACCTGGAAGTATTCTTAGAGATCACCAGATCTCTGCCCTTCATGGTAGATAAATGAAAATTTCAAAGGAAAGTGAAGAATATAAAACAACTGATGAGATTTTTCTATTTGAATTTTATTTAATCCTCACAATAACCTTATAAGAATGACATTATTATCATTATTATCACTTTACAGAGACATGAGGCCCAGGAAAGATGAACTTACCAAAGCTATTCAGCCAAGATTTCTCTAGATTACACTGCCACTTACATAAATTGAGTTGCCATGTGAGGAAGAAGCTGGTGTTCTTTTCCTTGACCAGTATGGAAATCTAGGAAGCCATGGGAACTTCTGAGAAGAGAGAGTGGGGCTAAGAGTGAGAGTGACCTTTGATGGTTACTGGGGTGCTCTGGCCTCCACTCTGACAGCTGAGGCAACCCAGGTCCAATAGCTCTGTTGCTCCAGGCTGACTCTCTCAGAAGGACTGCCCCTAATCACATCCTCCTCCTCTTGTTTTCCAAAAATTAAATTTCAGCTATCACACACTGGTTTGCCAAGAGCCATGGCACTGGTGGCTGATTTTGAAATTTCTGGACTCCAAGCCTCTCCACCACTCAGGGAGCTGGAGAAGGAGGGATTTTTTGTTTTGTTTATTTTATTTATTTATTTTTTTAACCAAATAGCTTTTGATCTTTTTTTCACACCTGACCTCACATATTTCCTGTTCCCTTAAAAGCCAGGGAGCCCCAACAGTATAAAAGAGTCAGAAGACCTGGGAACTGCTGTGGTTGAGGAGGAAGGTTGGGTTCTCAACTTCCACTTCTCAGCCTTTCCCTCTGTGTGACCTAAGGCATCTGGAATCCCAAAGTTTTACAGAAACCACCCTAAAGGGTTGTGTGATTTGAGGGCATTGCTCTTCAAAAAAGAACATGTATGAGGCCTTCACCAAGCTTCTTTTCTGGGGACTTCCCCTTTCTCCTTAGTCATGAGATCCTCCCTAACTTACACATGCCCTCATCTGTCCCCAATCCCTTCAATACCTGTTAGAAGTTGGCTCCCTCATAGCCACATAGGCAAATCTGCTATTATCAGCTTTTTCTGAGTGATTTCATTTATCAGCCTTCTGACTAAACACCTCTCTGTGCTGTGGTTTCTTTGTGAACCAGGAATAATAGTACCATGCCACCAGTTTGCCAGTCTGGTTGTTAGAGTCCTCTAGCATTTGGGACCTCTTATAGAAACTGGTCCCCTGCTTTATGTGTTAAAACTGTGCCAGAGGCCAAGGAGGGTAGGATCAAAGAGCCTGTGCCTAGGGCTTTGCCTCTCCTGAGATCTGGGATCTGGTGAGGGTTCACATTCTCACTCATTCACAATCCCAGCACATTGCCTTTGGCATTGCATCAGAACAGAAGGGCTCCCTGGCTACACACCAAGCTCTCCCTTCATTTCTACTAAGCAGCTGCCACACTAATGGCATTTTACATACTCATATTGTTCTCTGCCTGTTAATGGGAGTAGACAAATTTGGTGACTGTGAGGGGAGGGGTGCCTCTGGGATGATGACTTTGGTTCATATTTTCTAAATTTCTTTATTGTGGATATGCTCAGTGTGAGGAAAGGCATCAGTTGGTTGGAAAATGCTCTACCTTATGTCCTTGTTCTCTGAGCACATCTGTATCTCATAAATTGGTCAGGGAAGCAGAAGTGGACCTATCAATGAAAGGAACATTCCAGAGAAAGCAAGAACATCTCCATATCATACTGCTGCAAATGTATCTGAAATCTCTGTCACTCTTTCTAGGTTCTTTTGGAGACAGATGCACTAGGGTTGAATTAAATGTTTTATTTCCAGCAGGGATAAGGATCATCTATTAAATTCTGACTGATCTTGAAATCCCATTTCTTCTAAGAAGTCTTTCCTGATTCATTGGCTAAATGGTTATAAGGAACATTATCTTCCCATTTGTTGCCAGTACCACCACCCCCAGCTCCCAAATCTGTTCTTTTGTCTATGCATAGAGGCAATTACCCTTATCAGATATTACATTTGTTTAATTGGTGACTGTGTGCTTGTGATTTAATCTAAGTTTCCAAGAAGGCAGAGGTTACAAGTCAAGCCTAGTACCTTGAACAGACAGGGACTGTTGGAGGTTGAAGATTGAGGAGGATAGGGTGAGCTCCCAGGGACCTAACTAGTGCTTGGGAACTGGCTACTGTTTTAATGTTGGCTGTTCCAGGACTCTGGGAGTTTGCCGTGGGCCTTCCTGGCATCAGTGTGGTGCCCGTGTAAGTCTCCCACATGCTGGGAAGATAGACTCACATGCCTGGATGACATGCCAGGGCGTGGGCTCCAGCAGGACAGAGGTTGTTAAGCAGAGCTGGCTGGGGATGCTGAAGAGCCTTAGAAGCTCAGAAAGAGCAGGAGTCCAGCCAGGCTAACGTGGCCTGGCAGACTTAAAGATCAGATGAGGCCGTCGAGAGAATCAAGAAGGCAGGAAAACTATGAAGAGCTGGTCTTGATAGTTAAAGCAAATTGAAGAACCATAGAATGGTGAGGATAGTGGGGCAAAACAAAGAAAGCACCAGGCAAGAAGAGACCCGGCAGCCCCAATTTCAGGTGTGGTTCTGGAAGCCTTGGCCTTCCTTCACTTCTCAGTTGTAGAAGTCTCCTCATTCGTAGAATGAGATGTTTGGTCTAGAGTTCTCTAAAGTCTCTTTCGATAATAAAATCTTAGGGGCTTGAGAGTCCATGAATCATACTTTCAGTCCTGGTGAAGGCAATTAGAGATCCAGAGTCACCAACCCTGTGTTTTTTTTTTTTTTCTAAGGGAGATGATCCAGAAACTTCCATGTTTTTTTAGCATTTCAAAAACAATTAAAAAATTATCTTTGTCCACAGAAGGACTGCAACAGATGATGATCACTTAAACCACAGTTCGAAAATGTAATAAAAGATATTGTTTGTGGTAAAACATTTAAAAAACTAGTCAATTCTCTCATTCTATATGTGAAGAAAATGAGGCCTGTAAAGGAGAAATTATTTGTGAAGGGATACCTAACAAGTTAGAGGCAGAACAAGAATCAGAAGACCCTAGTTTTCTAATAACCCAGTTCTGAGCTTTTGCTACTCCAATACCCTCTTCCCTACTGGCTCATGTGCCAACATCCCTTAGAGAATAGGATCTGAGCTGTTGAAATGTTCTAGCTTTCCTTTCTCTAAAAAACAGAAGGCAACTTTTCCTTCTAGCAGTTCCCAAAATCTGTGGCTTAGACTGTGAAGTAACCCAATAGCACTAGAGGAAGGATGCTGGTTTATCCCTGCTTCTGGTGTACTAGGGATAAGTGTGTGAATGAATTGAATAGGAAAGTGCTATGTGTTTCTTGTGGGAAGAGCATGGTTTCTACAGAGCCTGAAAAGCAGCTACTTGAAGGAATAAAAAGAATTATGAATTGGGAATAAAGGAGCCTGCTTCTGAATTTGGCTCAACTACTGTGTGACCTTGGGTAAGTGACCTGTCTGGACCTCAGTTGCTTCACTTACAAAGTTGGGGAGGGGTAGGGGATGCTAGATATTTGCCAAAGGCCTTTCAACCCTGACACTGTAAGTATGTGGATTTCACTTTTTCCCATGAAGCTGTTCTGGTTTCTCATAGGTGAAGAATCCAGCTGAGTTCAGTTCTTAGATGAGTAGTAAGTCCCAGAAAGGCTGAGGCTGTCTATCCTATATCATGACTATCAAAATCTTCCTGAAGAACAGCTTCATTCATAACCCCCTGCTCAAACTCTAATGACTTTATATTGCCTATTGGGAAGAGCTGCCATTCCTTTGTCTGGCATTTGAACTTCTAAGACTTGGCCCATGTTACCTACCCAGCTTCAATTCATCACTTGCCATTTCTAGAGATGCAGATGTTTAATATTAAAGACCCAAATTTTAATCTTAGCTTCACCTCTTTGTAGCTCTCTGACTTTAGGCAACTTTCCTACCTTTTTTGAGTCTCATATGTAAAGTGAAGGTGATAAAGTATGTAGTTTCTCAATTTAATTTGAGGATTCAATGAAATACATTAAAATTGAGTAGATAATGAATGTTAGCTCACTCTCTCCTTTACCCCAATTAAAGAATACATTCCTTGAGAACAGGAATTATACACCTCTTTTATACACTCAGAACATTTATACAATAACCCTAACAGACCAAATGCTCTATAAATATTTTTGATAGAGTGTTGTTTTGTCTGTTCTATAAAATTGTTTAGATAAGCTGAAACATTTGCTTCTCTTTTACAGTTTGCCCAGCTGGTGGCCATCTACAAGACATTGGGAGGAGAAAAATTTCCACTCATTGAGCAGACATACTACCCAAACCACAAAGAAATGGTAGGTGAAGAATGTGGCCTTCAGTCCCTTTGCTTTCCACTCTGAGCTTAGTCACATGGTAACTGTGGAGCTCTGAATACAACTTCAGTGTATTCATCTTAGAGAGACTGTTGGGGTTGAACTGTGGACCTGCTTTGTGTGGCCAGGTTGGCTGGATTTTAGCTATAGACCCTTATTTCCAAAATCTAAAGATAGAATAGGGAAGAGCAGAAACAAGGCATTTTATTAAGCTGAAAAGGTAGCAAACCTATGGAGCAGTAATCAAAAGATCCTACTGCTTGGGGTCCTGGCCCTGATCCTGCCACATGTCATTGGACTAGTTACATTTACTCACTTTATGTCACTTTCCCAACTGGAGAGTCAAATGGGCATAATTATTCCTAACCAGGTTATCAAATTTGCAACAAAATTTAAATGAGATTTTTTTGAGCAATAGCTTTCTGAAAATGTGTGAAGCACCCCTCAGCTGTCATGTGTTACTCCTGTTATTATTACCAGGGCCTTCCATTCCCTTAGCTTTCATCAAGATTGTGAGAAGATTGGGTTAACATTATGCCTTCTCTGAGGCCATCAAGGTATCAGAAGGAGAGAGATGGCATGGTTGGTTGGTACAGAGGCTATTGCTAAGGTGTTTCCTCCATGGAGACCACAAGCTCACTCCCCACTTCTTTCTTTCTGTCCCCACATCCTCTGTCCCAGGCCTGCTTGGTCAATTGGTGATGGTGCTTAACTCATCGATGGAGACTTTCTGCCATAGCATTCCAAGTGTAGTCTGGGGCAGAGATTATGTTTGTTCCCCTCTTACTCCCTTTTCCAAAATGGATCTCCATTTGTACCATTTCTGTGAATCAAGAGCCTTCTTCTGGCATATTGTGCATGGCCCTACTTATCAGCAAACAACACATAGAAGATTAATAACAACAGTCTTGGGCCTTTAAAAGAACTACCTCCTTCATCTTTGTCAGAGCTTCCCCAGTGAGAGGCTCTGGAACTTTAGCTCTTGTCCTTGGTAATTCCTTGAGACCAACATCAGGGCTTTTCCTTTTAGGACAAGCCAGCAAGCCTTGCAGAGGTTAAGGAACCCTAAGGGGTCTGTGGTTGGAGTTCTCAGGGAATCCAAGATACAATGGTAAGGGGACTGAGCTAAAGAGAGGACAGGGAGCAAAGCTGGATTTTTCCAGCTATAATATCTAGCAGGGCTGACCACTAAAAAAAATAATAACTTTTTTAAAAAGAAAAAAAATGCAAAGTATGTCCTCCATCGTTTTCCCACAAGGTCCTTTGTGTTATTCTTCTCATATCCTCTATCCTGAAATTTCCTCTCAAAAAAGGCCTGCTAAGACCTCTCTGAGGTGTCAGAAACTAAAGGGGAATTTCAACTCTACAAGGGAAAGGACTTTTGTGGCTTAAAAAATAAGTTCTCAAGTAGGAATGAGAACATTAGTAATCTAGTAGAGAAGGACTTTCTAAAAGAAACAGAAAAGAAGCCTTGTGGAAAGTATTAAGGATAATAAACTAGCAGAGATAATACCTAAGTCTATTCTTATCCAAAGAGGTATGCTAGCTGGGCCAGACCACCTGCCAGGAATGGTATACAGGAGATTACAGCATGTGGAGGGAGGCTAGGCCATTATAAGTCTCATACTGAGTGACTATAAGTCATCCCCCCAAACAGATGAAAGTGTATGAGAAGATTAGGATAAATTGAGATTGGAATAGAGGATATATAGCTATAGTGTGTTGTTCTTTTCATTCTTTTAAATCAGCGTGTTTATAATAGTCAGCCTGTCTTCTGGTATTGTGAATCAGAAGGCTACACCATCTTATATATATAGCATTCACCATTTTTTCCCTATCAAATCAATTAAGGTAAGAGAAAACATATTTTCCCAGAAAGAAGAGGGAATAGTTCTCACCAGAACTATTTTGATTCTAATCCAGAATTAAAACTTTCAGTAATCGGTACTGGCTAGACTAAAAGTATTTAGGAGGCAGGGGAGAAGGGTAGGATGGAAAAGTCATGCTACTTTCCCTAGCCTTTTACAGGTTCTGGGCTGGGGTCTCAGACATAAGCTGAACATGCCCCAGCCTTCTCTAACATTAGCCAGACTGTCCTTTGGTACTTCCCATTGGCTGGCAGTAATGAGGCAGGTGGTGATAGAGTTCTGCAGGGAAGGAGAACTGGCTTGGTCTTCAGGACTCTGGAAAGAATGTGGTAGTCACTGTTCCCTACTAGGGCTGGATGATGTCAACATATTCCTTCCTGAGGGGAAGGCCTCCCTCATACCAGCTGCAGGTACCATCAGCATGCTTCATGCAGACATAATGCTGGGCCTGGTACCCATAGAGTTTTCGTTCCAACAGCCAGTCTGTCCAGAGGCACTCGTTGGGGGCCGCAATGGTGCAGAGCACTGTATAGCAGGTGGTGATCTAGAGTCATAGCCATACAACATCAAAGTGAGTACAGTGTCTTTTTCTTAGTTCCCTTCAGACTTTTACATATCTTTGCAGCATAGCCCAAATGCCCCTGCCTTTTGAAGACTTTCCTAGTTTCCAAAATTCCCCGAGTTCTTCTTTCCATGTGCTTGTCTCATAACAGGATTGCCTTTCTCATGGGATCTGTGGAGTCAGACCAACCTGAGGACCCTTACTCTGCCACTGACCTTGAGCAAGTTACTTTACTTCAGAGAGCATTAATTTCTTTACCTTAAGGTGGAAATCTTAATTCTTCATACATTTGTTATAAAGACTACATTAAAATATTTTAAATAAATTGACCATTAGAGGAGCTGACAAAGAGTAGATCCTATTTAAAAGGTAGCTATACTATTTCAGTTTGCTTTATATAATTGCCACCTTCCCCCCCAAAGCGTAAGTAATTTGAGATCAGGAACTATGGACTATATTGCTTTCCTCTCTCTAGCTGCATATAGTGCCTGATTCATGGCAGATCTCAAGTATACTATAGTAAGTGAATAAATGCGTACATGAAGGAAGGAGTACATGAAGGGTGAGACTGCAAGGCTCAAGACCCTTTCCCACCCACAAAAGACCTTAGAAATGGACATTTTCTTACGTGGCAGCCACAATTCAGGTGATAGTGGTGATTCAGACTTTCTCTTTGCAAAAAGGACAGGTTTTCCCAGGGCTCAATGTAGTTGCAAAGATGGATGAAGACTTTTCCATCACTGAGGACCTGACCTTCAAGAGGAGATGGAAGAGAATCTAGCATGAGGAATCTGTTGTGATGCTCCCAAAGCCTGGGTCCTTGAAAAGCTCAGAATTTCAGCCTCTTTAATAACTTTTTTGAGGGGTGGGCAGTGGTGACATGAGGCTCAATGAAGGGACCATAAAAACCTCTATAATATTTATATAAAACATTATATGTGTACAAAGGAAAGTTGTGAGATAAGTCCTTTACCTTAAGCATGTGCAGAGAGAACATGGCTTTTAAAGTGAAACTCTTGGTGAAACCCTCTTTTTTCCTACCATTTACTAGCTGTGTGACCTTAAGAAAGTCATGTAACCAGAATGACAGTGACCAGAGGAATAGGAGTAAGGAAAAAATGGGGAAAAGATGAGGAAGGGTTTAGTCAGGGAGCTAGTATGAATGACCCATGGACATGGACAATGCAGTGGGGATTGACTGTGGGAGAGGGGATGGGGTGGGTGGGGCAGGGGAAGCCAATGGGGGGAATAATGAAATAATTGTAATACAACAAGAAATTAATACATTTAAAAAATATTTTATTCATTAATTTTAGAGAGAAGCACAGGGAGTGAGGAAGAAAGGGAGAGAAACATCAATGTATAGTTGCCATTTACCTGCCTCCAGCTAAGGACCTGGATGGAGACCTGACTTGCAACCTGGTTATGGGCCCTGACTGAGAATCGAACCAGAGACCTCTGGGTTTACAGGCCAGTGCCTATCCACTGAGCTACCATCCAGGGCTAATAAAAATTTTTTTAATGAAAAATAAAATTAAAAGTAAAGTAATAATGAAATTTTTAAAAAAAGTCATGTAACTTCTCAACTGAAGTGGGAGTAATAAAGTTATTGTCAGGATTAAATGAGAGCATATTTGTAAAACTTCCAGCACAGTAGCAGGTCCAGAGGAGATGCTCAATAAATAATAGGCCCCTTCCCCTTAGCAACCCTTCCCAATATCTACATAGGCCAGTCTTTTACCCCCTTGATACCTATTTTGGTAAGTCTTTCCTCTTCTTCATAGGAATGTTCACCTTCTTTACTTATCAAACCCTACTATCTTCAAAGACCCTTTTTAGTACCACTTTATCCTCAAAGTCATCCCTGACCATCCTAGCCCACATCTCTTAGAACTTTAGTCACTCAATATTTACTTGCTGTACAACTACTAGACCTGGTACTAGAAATACAGAAATAAGTATGACAGGATCTTTGTCCTCAAGGAGCTCAAAAACAAATAGGCCAGACCGAAGCAGGCAAAAAATATGCTTTTGTGTGATTATATATAAGTTGCAGTATGAGAACAAAGGTAAGCACAATTATCTCTGTCTGTAAAAGGGATGGGGGCAAGGAAGGTGTCTAGGAGGAGATGACACTCCTATTGGGCCTTGAAAGGATGGGTAGGAGTTTACTTGTCAGACAAGTTGGGGAAAAGACTTCCGGTCACTGGGACTATCCTGTGTAAAGGTGGAGGGTCACAGCCCAGCCAAATAGCTTCTATAATTGCAAGTAGTTTAGTTCAGCTATGGGGAATGTGAGGGGCCAGAAACTGTCAGTGACAAGTGGCAGGAGACAAAGCTGTGGAGAAATCAGCAATGTTATGGTCGCAAAGGGCTTTCAACATTAGGCAAAAGAGCTTATACCTTCTCTTGAAGAGCATGGGTGCCACTGATAACATTTCAGTAGACCCTATTTTGTTATTTATCTTCACACTTGGTTAGCCTTGACCCCCTTGAGGGCAGAGAGCATGCCTCCTATTTTTCCTAATGTGGTTAGCAAAGGGCTAGGCATACATAGGTAGGTACTTAGGAAGGAGGTAGCTTCATCTGCTGATCCTGGGATGTTGAGGGTTGAGGGTTCCTAGATCAGCAATTCCACATCCTTAGAACTGGGGAGCCTCTACCTTTGTGTCCTCCGATGCCTAAGAGTTCTCAAGACTCAAGTCTAGACTGTGAACATTTTGAGGACTATGATTTGTTAATGAGTCTCCATTCTCCTATCCAAGGCCTGGCAGCTAATATGTGGTCATTCATTGCTAAGTAGATGGACAGAGTGTGAATTCCTCCTTCTATTCTCCTTATCTGCTGTGTTTTTCTTTTTCTTACCTTTCTAAGTATTTTTCATCCTTTAGGTTAATTTAGATTTCATGCATAGAGTGAATTCTCCCTAACTATTTATAACCACACAAATACCTTCTTCCTGAATTACAAAATAATACAAAGTCTATCCCAAAAATAATGGCAAAGAAAACTGTTTAAATTATGTTGACATTGGCTCGATACTTTTGGAACAGACCTCATACAGGATTAAATTCATTCACTTATGGAGTCATAGTTTATGTGTTACTTTAATTGTTTATATCCCAACCAGTTCAGCATGGAGGAGACTTACCAAGTTCATGGAGTCAGAACCATGTTAGACTCAGGTTAGGGCTTGTGCTTTACTATACCCCCAGAATAGGGCATGGGGTGTGAGTTAGCCATACAAGTTCACTGTGGGCCAAGAGTGTAACCCAATATGGATGTCAAAAGCTAATGTCATCATAGGCTACAGTGACTATAATGTGTGTGTTTGGGGTAGAGGGTTGTTGCACATACACAATTCTCCTTTACTTAGAAACTAAGACCTCTCCCGTAGTGTTGTGTCCAGCTTATTTTCCTGTGCAAGGGAATGGACAGGGACAGACTACATCCTATTGAAGAAGTAGGCCAGGGTGGGAGGGGCTGGAAAACGGCCTGAGACCTAGAACTAGAGTGCTCACATTTATTGCCCTCAGGCCTCTAAGGGATCATCATAGAGCAGAGGGCAGAGGTGAATCCACAAGGAGCAGTTTCAGAAATGCAGATTTGGGCTCATGACATCAAAATCCTTATGCCAGTTAAAACTGTTTGAGCCCTGGCTGGTGTGGCTCAGTGGACTGAATGCTGGCCTGCAAACTGAAAAGTCAAGGGTTTGATTCTCAGTTAGAGCACACGCCTTTATTGCAGGCCAGGTCCCTAGTTTAGGGTGTGCAAGAGGCAGCTGATCAACCTACCTCCTACACATCAATGTTTCTCTCCTTGTATTTCCCCCTCCCTTCCTCTCTTTCTAAAAATAAATAAAATCTTTTTTTTTTTAATTTTTATTTTAAGTTTGAGAATGGAACCAGCTGGGAGAGCAACCTGTCCTTAAAATAATGAAGCAGTGGCCAAGATCACTGTAATGAGGACTCTTCCATTGAAAGGGAGGTTATCAAGGTCTCTTCCAACTCAGAGGTTGCCTCTTAGTAACATAGCTTTATTTTTTGCCCACTTGCTCAGTTTGCTGCCCAAGGACAGTCCTGGCTCCTCTCTAGCTACCTTCCTTAGGAAACTATTAGGGCCACTTGCTGCTCTTTACTTACCAGTCAAGAGATACTGCTTCTGGCTGTTTGCTTCTAATTTCACACCACAGAGGGAGGAATCAAAAGGTGTATAGATGTACTGAACATCCTTGACTTTCTCAAATCCTTTAAACATCTGAAAAGCAATTACGGAATAGCAATATTGGGTCAGTGAGTGAACTTTATATCTTAACAGGAAAAACTTCTATTTCCTCAATCTAAAAAAATTAAGTAAACATCTAGTTCAGGACTTGATGCACACAGATGGCTCAACTGGATGATTTCTCTCTTTAAAAAAAATCTGAACTTCGGTTTATTCCAGTGAGAAGGGAGGTACCTCCAGCAGCCCCATGCATATGCAGCAGTAGGACTAGAGAGACTCTGAGGGCCTGCCCTGCACTGTCATTCAAATTCTGTAGGCCCTGCTCCCAGTATGTCATCCACTTCTACTTCAGCATCTATACCCAGGATCACTGAGCCAGGCTGTCTGACCTCCCAGCCCCACCCTTCTGAGAACACAGACCCCACTCCTCCTAAAAGCCCAGGTGGGTAAAAGCCCTGACCTGTCCCCATGTACCTTTATCTGTTTGATTTCATACCGGATCATTTTTTTAGTGTCAGCAGGGTCTGCGCTGGCAGGAACTACCTTCTCACTAGAGACTTTGGCCCGGATCACTGCATAGGAAGTGAAAAGAGGGAACCTTCAGCAACCTGTGGGAGCAACCCATCTGGGATCTGGATAACCTGGAGCTCCTGGGGAATTTTGTAGGAGAGTTCTGGGTTGTGAGGAAGATGATGTAAAACAGTGGGGACCTGGAAACTCATGCTGTGCAGTCAGGCCTGTTAGGTCCTACGGTCTCTACACTTTACTTGTAGTTGTGAGAGTCTAGTTCTCTATAGCTCAGAATGCCAGGGCATGGAGTTGGGCATCAGGAAAGAGGAGAGGGGAGGAACAATTTGAAGGTAGTCAGTGTGGTCATCTACTGAAGTAGCCCAAGGCCTAAAACAGAGCCTGCCCAGTATTGGTATTAGTAAATGTTTATTCAATTAATAAACTATCTAACCCTGCACAGAGATAGTTCAGCTTTTGCCATTTGGGCATTAATCAAAAATAGTTTATGAAGCTCTTCCTCTGTGTCTGGCCTAACATTAGTTACTAGGTCTATAAACATAGTTAAGACAGGGTCCCTATCCTGCAGAACTCAGTCTCGTGAAGAGCACACTCACAAACAACAATCCAGCACAGTAGGAGCACAGAGATATTAGAGATGCTGTGTGGTAGCACCAAGGAGTCAGGAAGCCTTCAGAGAAAAGGAGATACCTAAGACTTTGAAGAATTGGGAGTTTGCCAGGAATTTAAGGAAGGGAGGGGGGGGGGACCTTCCAGGCAGAGGGAAGAGAAGGGGCAAAAGATAGGAAGGGCATTTGTAATGAAAGCCAACCTCCGGGCCTCTGGCTTCCCCTTCCCTTACCCAGAATAATCACAGTTTAGCTCCAGTGACTTGTTCAATGACACTCCATAATCGCAATAGGCTGGGGTGAGGGGGTCGCCAGGGACGCTCTTTAGTACTCTTGTGAGGTTGCTATGGTGATGGTCTTGCCTGACCTATCAGCCCCAACAGGAGGCAACTGGTATAGAATTTGAGCTCCTCCCTTTCCCTCCTGACTACAGTTCTACACCTCGGCCCTATACCAATCAAACAACCTCACCTCCTTTATCCCCCACCCTGGGGACTTCCCAGGCATCCGGACTCACCCAGCGCAGAGTGGCAGACGTGCTGCTGGGGGTGCGCGGGGGCGCAGCTGCATGCCTCGCCCAGCTCCGGCGGCTGCAGCAATGCCAGCAGCCGCAGCAACAACACCCAGCACGGCAAGGTCTGGGGGCTCCGGGGCATGACACTGCAGAACCCCGCCTAAGCCTTTGGGGTTTGCTGGACCGAACAGCCCCTCCAGGGCTTCTTCAAACAGCTCGCGCCCCTCACCCTAGGCTTTATGAGGTGGGCCTAGGGCCAATCCCGCCCCTTGGATTCCGCCTTCCTTTGGCTGTAGGCCACCGGAGGCAGCAGGACCTGCGGCCCTTCTGCCTGGAAGCCTCAATAAAATGAAGAGGGAAGCCAGGAGAGACCCTTAGCTTCTGTTTCCCTGCCTGAGCCTTCCAGAAGTGGAGAGAAGGCACTGGGAGAGGGGATGGTGTCATGGCAAAAAGCGCAACAAAGACAAATGCAAGAGACAGAAAGACCAAGGGACTGTGATTCAGGCAGAAGAAACAAGAATGAGGAGAGGCAGAAACAGAGTGAGACAGGCAGAGTCATAGGGAGGCAGACAGAATTACAACAGGCAAAAGAGACAGTGACAGCGAAGGACGCACCCCTTGCTGAGCTGCACACTGGGAATAAGACAAGCTACTCAGGGCTTCTTTCAGCTGCAGGAAGTGTTTTCAATGCCCTATTTAGGAGGCTCCAAAGCAACAGTAAACAGTAATGGAATAAGATAGAAAGTTGGTGTGTGTGTGTGTGTGTCTTGGCTCTGTCGGCTGGGGGGTGGGGAGGAGTGGGGAGAGGTGTCAGAGAAAGCAGCCAGTGCTTTAGAAACATTTTCATACCCAGAGCCTCAGACTGCAGATGATTAAGGACAGTACTTTTGTTTGGTACAGGCTCAAAGCACAGAGTATCCTGTTGGCTAGCACAAACCTGGGACCTCAAAGCCCTCTTCATATCCTAGGCTATACTGATTCCTATCTCATGTTGCTACTTACTTGAGAGATTATGTCTTATACAGAATGGGGCAAAAGTAGGTTTACATTGTGAGTACACAAAACAGTTTATTCTGGTATTTTTCATTACTTATTGTATTATTTTCCATATGAACAACTGTAAACCTATTTTTGCCCCATCCTGTGTATAACAAGGTAGGGCAATGTAGAAAACGAAGCAAGGCACTTGGAGCAGTGCAGTGGGACTGGAGCCTTGTCTGCTCTGCCAGAGCATAGTACTCTGAGGCTCCAAATGCAAAGATACTCATGGGATTATTGTAATAGGTTGATGTCACATAGTACTAGACTGGAAAGTAGGAGACTGGGTCCTAATTCTATCACTAGGCAGCTTTGCAACCTTTACCTGTCTAAGCCTTACTTTTTTCTTCATAAATAAGGTTGAATTATATGATTTCCAAGGCACCCTGAAGCTTGAGTGAGCCTCAGCTGGCCTCAGCCAGGAATACTGAAATCCTCAAGTCAGGTACTCCCAGTATCTGGTCTGCAGGATTTCCAGGGGAATCTGAATTTTTTGCAGTCAACATTATTTCCTTCAAAAGATACCTTTTCATTTTAATGTGGCAGTGATGTTTGAAAAGAAGGAAAGATGTTTGAAAGAAAGCTGAGCCTTATTAAGGAAGATAAGATTTGATGTCCAAGTTGGTTATTCATACAACACCCAAACTAATACAGTCTGATGTGTTATTAGATGAGATCTCAAAAAGCATCCAGTCCAGTCTCTTCAGCAAGGTAAAGTGACTTGTAGAAAGTCAGGGGCAGAAATGACTAGAATGCAAGTCTAGTGTTCTTCCCATTGCACCAAATTACTTCTTTCACTGCCTTTTTGTAACAGCTTATATTCCTGCTTCTGGAGGGTAGTGGGTTTTTTTTTTTTGTTTGTTTGTTTTTTTCTTTTTTTATACCATATGTTTTCAACTTTTACCTTCTTTTTTTTTTAAATTTTATTGTTGTTGTATTACATTCATCCCCTTTTTACTCCCCTCTGTCCCTCTCCCCTCCCACCCATTCCCCCCAAAGTCAATCCCACCTGTTGTCCATGTCCATGGTTCCTTTATACTAGGTTCTTGTCTAAGCTGCTCCCCTTTCTTGCCTCTGCCTCCCCCCTCCCCCCAACCCCTTTTCCCCTGACCACTGAAGGCCTATTCCTTGTATTCATATACTTGGTTCTGTTTTGCTTGTTGTTAGTTTTGCTCATT